>SJYX01001447.1:81832-285774 GCA_006410675.1 Oreotragus oreotragus
CTTTTGGACTCTGTGGGAGAGGGAGAGGGTGGGATGATTTGGGAGAATGGCATTGAAACAGGTATAATATCATGTATGAAATGAATCGCCAGTCCAGGTTTGATGCATGATACAAGATGCTTGGGGCTCGTGCACTGGTATGACCCAGAGGGGTGGTACGGGGAGGGTGGTGGGAGGGGGGTTCAGGATGGGAACATGTGTACACCCATGGTAGATTCATGTTGATGTATGGCAAAACCAGTACAATATTGCAAAGTAATTAGCCTCCAATTAAAATAAATACATTTATATTTTTTAAAAAGAGGAAACTCTTAAATGATCTCTTTAACACTTTGTTATTGACAATCTAAGAATATTCTACTTTCCACTTGTAGTTTCTAAAAGAAAATAACCATTAAGGCAACAATTCATAAATGCCCACACTTTGTATGTCAGGTCAGTACTCTCTAAGCAGAAGCCTCCACACCAACTAGAGAGGAGAGGAGAGTTCTGTTTTTCCTCAACTCCATGCTCATCTACAAGTGGGATGTGTGGCTTCATCCTGGCCTGACTTGCCTGAAGATACCACCTATGACCTTTCAGAGCAGCAGCATAACCAGCAGTGTTCTGGGTGTTTCTCTTGGGATTCTCACAGCCTTTTTCATTTCCGAGGTCACACACTAAGCGTCTGACAGTCAGAAAGAAAAAGTAATTCATTTTAATTCTAAACCTCAGAACATTTTTTCCCATAGCAGCTCAGCAATAGTTTAGACATACACAGCTAGGTGATTTTATATTCATTAAGTGGCTCTTTTTTCATAGAACATTTTACAATCATTTGAGGAAATGGAAATATCTTTATATTTATCTGTAAAAATAGCCACCGTTGACCTTTGCCTTTTATAAGACAGGGGCCTACTTTTCCCCTGAGAAGACTATCATCAATATGTAATATTTTTGTGTCTTTCATATATACTCAATGACCATGTATATCAGCACTAAAATGGAATTACATAGGTATAAACTCTCTGTGACTTATAGGCAGTCTATTTTCCTACTGCCCAATAACAAGAAATGATTATTTTAATGTCATTGCGGACTGGATCAAAGAAGGGAATTAATAAAACCTATGATGAAAAATGTTACTTCTATAATATCACTGCAAGTGTTAAACATAATAATTATAACTTTGGCTGTTTTCTTATTGGTGATATTAATGTCAAATTAGCCTCAGATGTGTTACATTTGCATATATAAAATACTTAGTGCTAATTGAGAGTTTAACCTGATGTATTAGTCAATATTGAAAGATTTCTATTAAATTTAATGCAATTTTTACACATTGCTAGATTACATTTTTTGCAGTTTGCTAGTTTTTGCTCAGTATCACTTTTTGCACTGAAAATCTGGAGGCAACCCTTTGAGATTTACACATTTTAAAAAAATCACAGTGATATTTGCTTTATATATGCTGCTTAACAAGAGCTATTTGTTTTGACCTTAGTTTTTTCTATTTTAGCTGTAAACAATGCTGATGTTTTAAAGCAAAATAACTAACATATTGCAGGTATATAAATTACAAAATATAATAATCTCTGTGAAAGTACAACAGAGTATTCATAAGCACTAGAGTCTATTCAAAAATGTCAAACATTCCATGCTTTTCCATGTGCTGACACTCACCTCTAGAGTCGGTCAAAACTGCCATGAGTGAGTTCTGTAGGTCAAAGATGAAGTACNAAAATATAATAATCTCTGTGAAAGTACAACAGAGTATTCATAAGCACTAGAGTCTATTCAAAAATGTCAAACATTCCATGCTTTTCCATGTGCTGACACTCACCTCTAGAGTTGGTCAAAACTGCCATGAGTGAGTTCTGTAGGTCAAAGAAGTACAGAGCAGCTCAGCTAAGCACCTGAGAAAATCTGAGCATCAGAAAATCTTAAATCTGCCTGATCCAAGATTTAGCCCTCTTTCCCCCAACAAATGGAACTGCATTCTTTTCCTAATAACAACTACTGTTTTGGTATTATAGTTTCTCCTATACAATTCATTTTCACAAAGAAACTTAGTACTGTTTGGTATCCTGTGCTATTTTCACAGGGGCTTCCCTGGTAGCTCAGACGGTAAAGTAATTGCCTGCAATACGGAGACTTGGGTTTGATTCCTGAGTCAGCAACATCCTCTAGAGAAGGGAATGACTTGTTCCAGTCATGCTTGCCTGGAAAATTCCGTGGACAGAGTAGCCCGGTGGGACATAATCCATGGGGTTGCAAAGAGTTGGGCACAACTGAGCAACTAACACTTTCACCATTCTTACAACCTGAAATACCTAGTGAAAGCTTCAAGAAAAATGACAAAATTTTATATGAATTACAAAGAGAAAATGGGTTGCTGGATATTGAAAGCACATACATACAAAAATACACTTCAGATGTATTGCAATTATTCAGATAGTAGATGTTGGGGAAATGTGTCTGTCTAGGGAGATAGACATGAACCCACGTCTCCTGCATTGCAGGCAGACGCTTTAACCTCTGAGCCACCAGGGAAGCACACACTTTCAGGGAGACAGAAATTGCAAAATTTCATGCAAGGTTTAGGAAAGCTAACTAGAATATTTATCTAGAAGAAGTGAATAATACCCTGTGTATGTATGTATATATATACATATATATATATTTATTTATAATCACTAGAAGGAAAAGACAAGGGGAAAAAATCATACTAGTAACATTTTCCTATTAAACCTCACTTGTACATAATGTATCCATTCATTCAAATTAGCCACAATTTGTTCAGCATATATGTTGGTTATAATAGAGAGCAAATAGCAGTGCCATAAATCACTATTTCATTTAATATTAAAACACCTATTCTACCACTGTAGTCATTGTATTAGCAGCAAAATATAATTTAATTTTTTTAAAAAAGCATTTCCAGTTTAACTCTATAATCATCAGTTGTCATATTAGAGATTCTGATGTAGTTATTTGTGTAATTTTAATATGGTCACATATTCCAGTAGTTTATAAATCTATGAAGTAAACTATGACTGTGTACATTTTTGCTGCAAAAGAAATTTTTGTTTTGTTAATTATTATATTTCTTCCTCCTTCTGAAGGATATGCAAGTACAGAAAACCACTTTGTAAACTTATTTAAAATATTTAGTGTTGTCTGTTCCTTAAAATGCAAATGACTCAAGTTTCAGATTTGTAATGCCAAAATAATGGTATTATTCTAACAAAACATTGATATTTCAATGTATTAAAAACATGTATTAGAATATTTTTAAAAAACTAGTATTTTTAATTCTAGGTAATGAAAATCTAAAAAATATTGGTCAACTGACTGGTCACCATCATTGTTAGTATTTTTAGCAGCCAGACTACATCTCAATTATCAAACTCATTACTTCCATCTAACTGGTAGGTGGGTTCATTTTTTCTTTTTTCTAGATTGTACTCAATTGTCAACACTTAAAAATTGTTATATTTCACATTGAAAAGTCCGTATTTTTCCATAAAATCCAAACTTGTGGTTTCTCTCAAAAATTACATTCCCACTTGGCAACAAAAAGCTGTCACCGATACCCAGCTGAGAAGGAGCTCATGTTCCTCATGTAGTTACAGCTTGCACTCAACACGTTTGGCTCATTTAGATTAATTTCTTGGGCCTATGAGTGCACTAAAGCTTGCTGACCCTGAACTATAGGTGTACTGGATACATAGATGCTGAGAGCATAAGGGAGGCTGGGTTAAGCATATGGACACTATTGCACCCCTGTTAATCTGAGTGGCCATATTTAGTGTTCTGGGAAAAAAGGTCTAGAAAAATCCATTATCAAAAAGTAGATATTAGTCTATATCATAATATGTTATAGCCCTGTTATTTTGTACTCCTCTTCTTTTCCCTATATTTAATGCAGTAGAAAAAGTTAAGCCTCTCTTCTCTGCTTTGGAACAATCAAAACAGGTATCTAGAAACCCAGCATTCATTTCAATCCAGAAATCATTTTGCTATTGTTGTTAATTTTGAAAGGTCACATTTCTATTCTACTTTTCTTTCCAGAAGATAAATTCCACATAGGTTGTTGCCAAAAGTTTCAAAGAGAACACCATTTGCAAAATATAAATGCTTAAAAAAATTTTTAAAGAATTAGAGTCAAAATAGTTTACCATATGTCTGAGTCCATTTGAGCTGCTATAACAAAAATATAAACTGAGTGATTTATAAACAATAAGCATTTATTTCTCACAATTCTGGTGGCTATAAAGTTCAAGATCATGGTACAGGCACATATCAGGTATGGACCTACTTCCCAGTTCATAGACCTCACATTTTCCCAGTGTCCTCACATAATAGAAGGGACAGCTAGCTCTCTGGGGTTTCTACTATATAGGCACTAACCCTAATCATGAGGGCTCTGGCAGTGGTAAAGAACCCAGCTTCCAATGCAGGAGACATAAGAGACACAGATTTGATCCCTGGGTCAGGAAGATCCTTTGGAGGAGGGCAGGGCAACCCACTCCAGTATTCTTGCCTGGAGAATCCCATGGACAGAGGAGCCTGACTGGCTACAGTCCATACGGTCGCAAAGAGTCAAACATGGCTGAAGCAACTTAGCACACACACACCTCTTAAACAATCACCTTTAGGGTTAGGACTTCGGCATATGGATCTTGAATACATAGAAATATTTTGACCATGGTACCATATTTTCTTTATTTTTACTGTTGATCTCTATAACATGCATAAACTAGTGTCATTTTATAAGCTATCTCCAGAAATAATATGGACGATACAGTCCATGGAATTCTCCAGGCCAGGATAGTGGAATGGGTAGCCTTTCCCTTCTCAAGGGGATCTTCACAACCCAGGAATCAAACCCAGGTCTCCTGCATTGCTTGAGGATTCTTTACCAGCTGAGTTACAAAGGAAGCCCTGTTTTATAAGCTATCTCTGGAAATAATATTCAAAATTAGAAAGACAATCAGTTTGTTGCAAAGAAGTAAGTGTAATCAGTTCCCTACCCACTCTCACCCCTATAACCACCATTTACCTAGTTCATCTCCCAGCGTAGTACGCCCAGAGTTCAGGAAGCACAATGTATGGAGTAAGGGAGAGATTCATTGTAGGAATGAGTTAGAAACAACCTCTCAGTGCCCCAGGGGCACAGGATGGGCAAGCCCAGGTAGCACAGGAGTTGGTCGGGGAAAGCATTAAAAAACAAGGCCTGCTTTTGCCAGGTCCTGTCTCAGGCCAAAGCAACTACTGAGCATTTCTGGCTATTAACCCTAAAGATCAAGTTAGGTAGAGACAGACTGAAGTACTGAAATCCACACCAGAATCTGGTATTCCACTGCTGCTGCTGCTGCTAATGCTGCTAAGTGGCTTCAGTCGTGTCCAATTCTGTGCGACCCCACAGATGGCAGCCCACCAGACTCCGCCGTCCCTGGGATTCTCCAGGCAAGAACACTGGAGTGGGTTGCCATTTCCTTCTCCAATGCATGAAAGTGAAAAGTGAAAGTGAAGTCAGTAAGTGTCCGACTCTTTGTGACCCCATGGACTACAGCCTACCAGGCTCCTCCATCTGTGGGATTTTCCAGGCAAGAGTACTGGAGTGGGTTGCCATTGCCTTTTCCGGGTATTCCACTACCAAGATCTAAAAGCCAAGCCATAAGTGGCGAATTTTCTGCTCCTTGAGACTATGAGGTGACTATTAGTCTAATAACAACCCTGTCACACTTAGGGTATTTCATCAAGTTCCACATACTGATATTTAGCTACTTTTCTAATTGATAAAATATAATCATTGGTAAGAAAATATATAGCTATTAAGGTAATTTTTAAAGATGAACAACAGATTTAAGGAAAAATAGTTTATTGTGAGAATAAATTAGAAACACACAAATGATCCCAAATAAACTATAAACAAAAGTAAAAATTAGCAGAAATTTTATTGAAGATAAATTTTGAGAATTTTAGAAATCATATTTAATCTCCTCAATACTTGGAATGATTCTTTACTCTAGTTTAGAATTTGTAAATTGAGTGTTTTTTGATGTGATTGACCCCAAAGTTTTTAAACACAATTGATCAGTCTTCCTTATCATTTGCATCTGTTTCTTATGCTCTATCAAAAAGTTAATAATCAATTAAAATTAAAAAACAATCACAAACAAAAGTCACATTGTGTTTGACTAGATTCCATGTTCCAAGCAGCAACTAGTGGGCAATAATGACTACTCATTTTGTTTGAGATTCAGTGAAAAAATAAAGGAATCAAGTTCTTAAAGATATATCAGAATTATCTTAACTCCCTTGTTTTAAAATAATAATCTCTTAAAACTAAGAAGTGGAATTTTTTAAAATATCGATTTAAATGGATGCCTTCAAAAGTTTGTACATTAAAGGTTTATTTAACTTAAATGCATAACTTGTATAACCCTAAAAATTCACCTTGTTTTTGGCTTTCTCAAAGAAAACAAGCAATGCAAACACCAGACTTTTTAAATTCCTTTGACAGTTTTACACTGAATCCAGAAATAACACAGAAGCAAAAAGAAGCTCAATTAAAAGCATTCTAATAAGAACAGCATAGTGACTTTAGAGAATTTACTTTCTTTTCAACCAAATTCACTGCTAAACAAATACAGAGAAAATTTTCAAATTTCGAATTTTTTGCAGGTGGAATTCTACATCTGCAATTACTTGGTTTTAGCAAACCTATATTTGAAATGAGGTTTTAGAAAATCTATATTTGAAATGAGCTGTTCTACTAATTAGAAAAATCACACTCAGGACAGGTGCCCCTCATTTCACCAACTGAACACCCTTGTAGCTGCTTAGCAGTAAGAACAAACCTGTAATTGAAATTCTTCCATTGAAATGTTAAAAATTCTCCTGATTCTAAGCATAGCATGCAAAACAAAGATCATTAGTCCATAAACAGGAATCTGAGCACCTAAGAATCAGTCTTACTACTACAGATGAGGAAACAGAAACAGGCTGTCTTGGGTCCAAAATGGCATCAGTGTGGATCATGAATAAACAAAGCATAAATGGAAGTAAAAACCAGGGAGATGGCAGAACAAGAATTCAAGTGCCCTGACTCCAGGTAAAGTGCTTTTTTCTAAACAAATCTCTCTTATAATGCTATTACAAGGGAAGAAGAATATTGGGGGGTGGGGAGGAGACAGACATCTGAATAAATTGGTATTTTACACGAGCTTATTTTAGTCTGGGCTCCTGACTGATTTAAACCCGAGATTAACTTTACTCTAGATGGATGCTATTATGCCAAAGTTTTTCAATCCAAAGACAATATTTAAAGTTACACTTTAAAGAAACAAACAAGTTTTTACAAACAAAAAGCAGTAATAAGCTCAACCAAAGCAAATTTCAGTCTTAAGAACTACAAACCTGTGTATAACTAATGTGCCTTCCCCAAATAATTGTCTGCATATGTAGACGTGCACATCTAAACCCAAAATCCTGTGCAGCTGTAAAGTAAGACTGGGTTTGTTTTCGTTGTTGTTTGTTCGTATGTTTTCCCGTTTCCTTGCTTTGTGCACCATCCCTCATGGACACAGCGTATTTGTGGGCAGAATCAGATCAACGGCCAGGTGAGTCACTACTCTAAACCTAACAGACTGACCAGTGCTATTTCTAATATAGTTGAGGAAAACAGTTGAAGCTTTTTCTAGATTCATCTCTCTGTTTAAAGTTGTTCCCAAAATTAGTGTGTGTTTTTGATTAGAGCAATTTTTTTTTCTGTCTATATCTCTCTTACCCTTTTAAAATAATTTCCAAGATGAAAGGCATATAATTTCTGTGCTATAGAAAGAAACACCTAGTATTAGTATTACTCCTTTTAGTTCTAGTAGGTCAACATTTATTGCCTGAAGGTGATCATTCTGTTAAGCTATTGTTTTGAGACCCTAAGGTGTTGTAGCAATTAACCAATAGATCGCTGTCATTATCTGTAAGGAGGGGCACTTCCTAAGGAAAAAAAAAATTAATTTTTAAAACACATCAGATGTTTTATATATATTTTTTAAGATTTTTTAATGTGGATTTTTTAAAGTCTTTCTTGAACTTGTTACAATATTGCTTCTGTTTTATGTTTTTTGGTGTTTTGGTGTTTTGGCCATGAGGCATGTGGGATATTAGCTCCCCAATCCAGGATCAAACCTGCACCCCCTGATTGGAAGGTGAAATCTTAACCAATGGACTACCAGAGAAGTCTCAGATGTATTATATTGAGTTCAAGTTGTACCTTGAACCTAACATTTTTTTTAAAGGAAAGTTATTTAAATTGACATGTTACAAGCAAGCACAAAAATATCTACCAGCCAATATAGTAAAATAAAGGAACCTTGAATAACTCACTGTGCCCAACACCTGGATCCTCCGACATTGCTTTCACTCTCTTCCCTTCCCTTTCTCCCTCTTTATCTCCCTCTCCCATCACTGTCATTTTGCCCACACAAAGTTAACATTACCCCTGACAAGGAAGTGATTAGGTAGGGGGAAAAAATCAGATGGCTTTCTGAAAAATGAAAACAACCTATTGGTTACTTGTATTCAGTCAAAAATGTGTCAATTCTAGGGTGCATAAACCAAAACGGCCTGAAAAAATGAATCTTATTCAGGATCAACTGCAAGTCAGTTCAACCAAAATGCTCTAAATATTTCAGTCTAATTACATCACACTGCCTCTCCTGGAATTTCACTTTATTATTATATGTATTATACTACAAAGATTTCTATTTACATTATATAGAATGTGTCACAGAAAAATACAAAAGCAGTTCTTTCCAAATTCATGTCTATATTGTACAGACTCTCATGAGGACCATCTATTGTTCAAATATCAGAACTAAACTAATTCTATTTCCTGTTCCTACCTTTGGCAGACAGTACTCCTTAGCTACCTAATGGCAATTTCCCCCACTTCCTTGCTAAATGTACCCCGATTTTGTTAGGTATCAATAATCTTATTGCTCATGGTTGGTAGTAGAATGGTGATTAGTTTAATCTATCAGGGTAATTCCATTCTTCTGGTCAGCACAGGTGTGGCTGCAGACCCAGCCACAGACCTGTGAGTCTGACTTAAGATTACAGAAAAAGTTTTCTTCTTCCTTACATAGGGAAACATCACAGAAACTCACCCTCTCTTACTTTGGGCACTGTTTAGTGTGACACGAGAAGAAAGTCACTGAATTAAACCAGTCACGGAAGTTCCATCCAATTTATTTCTTATAAGATAATAAAATGTCCTTTATGTTTTAACCATATTTAAAAATGAGTTTGTTACTTGCAGCCAAAATCATCCAAGCTAATATGCTGCCCTTTAAAACAAGAAAAAAATAAGAATTTGTAGATTCTTTCCTGCCTTACATAGGAATTGGCAGCATATAAACAATTTAATAAGGGCTGTTGGGTGAATATGAGAATATATGCTAGTGCTTTCACAAACAAAGTCTAGCCACATGTCATTTGACCTATTTGAAGCATATCTTCAAAAGTCTTGAAATAAAGCTTTATTTAGTCCATAATCTTTTTCAAGCAACCAGACTTTTTTATACTTAAATTTCAGGATTCTTATTCCATCAAATATTGTCTGCAAAATAACCCAAAATAGTTGAAAGAAATCTTTATATTTTTCTTATCAGTTGTTTTTGTAGTGAGAATGCTTTTGGCAATCAAACCAAACTACATCTCAAATTTAAAGTGCAGGAAAGTATACCTCTCTAAGTAGGGTCACTGTTTTCTTACCCATTGGAATATAACACACAGGTGTGCTTTGAAGTTTATAAACCATACCTCAGTACTTTTAAAATAACCTCCAGAAAATTTAAAAAGGAGAGAGTGTGAATCAGCCCCATGGTCAGGAAGGTGGGCTATGTTCATCATATTTACTATTATGACATATTAGATTATTTTCGTTCAGTGCTCGAAAGGCACACACTTTCCAAAAGGGAAATACAGTTCTTTATATTTGGTTCACATAATCCAGACCTGCAGTGTCAGTGCCTGAAACAAATTACTGTTTATATTAGAAACTTAGTTTAATAAATTAGGTCTGGTCTATGAACTGTCAAAGTCCTTATAGTCTGCAATTCATATATAACAGATGCCTTTTCCATGACTCTTAACTAGAAGTGGCCAACGTGATTGCTTCCTCCTTGCCATTACTACATTCTGTAGGTTTAGTTATCTACTGCCCACAGAGAATTAAAAACAATTTGAGAGGGCATCTGGAATAAAGCACTCCAAGAGAAAAAAAAAATCTTTCCATATACAATAACTTTCTGTTTAGGTCAGAGAATTATTCAATAATTGGCACTTGTTTAAATAGACCATTCAGAATCAGTTTTGGTTTTCCAATCTCAGATTGAGTTACAGGATTTTTTTTTTTCTTTTTCAAAACTCACTTTTGCAAGTCCTAATTTCCAGCATATTTGTGGCACCACTGTGATTAACAGACTAGCTAATTTTTATATAAGATACAAACACATTTTTCAAAAGTGTTGTAAATAATTCACTAATTTTTCCACAGACTGTTTATAAATTATGAATTTTAGCTGACTTGCCCTAGTTTAGAAAATATACCGGTAAAACAGGGGAGCTAAAAGCAGGAATTTTAGTATATGAATTTATACAATTTAAATTTCATGAGAAACCTGGGTTCTTCCATCTTTCATGTTTCTTTCCTCACAAACATCCCTTTAAGAGTTGGATCAGGAAATCTGTGCCTGCCACTTACAGTATCTCTGCCTCTTGTACTGGTTGAGTCAGTACAGGAACAGTTGTTGCATAAAAACTTAATAATGATGCACATCTACAAAGATTAAATAATAAGGCCATGCAAACTTACATCAACTCACATCAACACAGAAATTCAGACATATGGACACTTCTAACTGCTAGGCTTTTTTTAAGCTCTACTTTGAAATGTTATGTTATAATGTGTTTCTTTTTGAGTTGTTTGGTCAGCAAACTCTCAATTCTGGAATATCTGTCCAAGAGATTACTTGAGAATACTGTATTTGCTCAGATCTTGAGAACTAGACAGAGAAGTTACTCAGTGACATTTTAACACTTAGGTCCAATAATACATTGATATCTCAATAAAAGAAAAGCTGTTCTTGGTATGAAATGAGATGACTGGGAAATCATCAACACCACCTACACCAAAATGTCTGTCAAGTGAAGTTTTTAAATCTTATAAGGTTAAAGAATTTCTAGTCGCTACTGCAAATTGGTTTTAATATAAAGATATTAGCCCATTAGTATAAAGAAAAACAGGTAAACAATCATCAATGCCTTCTTTACCAATGATTTGTGAACATGTAATCCTATTTTAAATTTCACTCTTGTTCTTCGATCTTTCAAGTGATTATAGTTTTCCTGGAGTGAAAATAACTTAAACTTACTAGACTTTTTAATATCTTTACAGCCAAACTGCTACAATTCTCACTTTGCTAATCTGTAATTCTCACAGAAGAACTGGCAGCGTTACCCGGCCTTTAGCAAGGACCCTGAAGTGAAATCACTTAAAACTTCCTCTATTTTAATTTCAAATGATATACTCTGTATATAAACCACACAAATATGCTCCATCAAATACATAGACGTGTACCTGCAATGTTAACATTTCTTCCGGATGCCATCAGGCTGTAAACAGTCATGTATCATGGAAGTACTGGTTTCTTGTAGAACAGGTAGAGAGCTTAGATTTCAATAGCTCTTTATCCTCATCTTATCTCTCTGAAGGCCCTGGCATTTTGGATAATTTGACTGAGATGCCACAGCTCAGTAAGGGCAGAGTTAGTCTTTGAGTTTGCATCCACTTATCTTAGCTGTTTTTCAATCCTGGTTGCCCATGAGATAACCTGGGAAGATTTGACAAAATAATATCTTAGCCCTTCTATAAATTCTTAGTCAATCTGGGGCAGGCCTGAGGCTTGGGTATTTTGTTACTACCCCTTGGGGATTCTTACAGGGTTTAGAGTTGGAACTCCTGGACCCCTGCTCTTTGTATCACAATTTTCTGTTTCAAAAAATCAGAATTATATTTCCAGATTTATCATCATCCTTTCACAGTCTCTTCTCTAAAAGCAGTTGACAAATGTATTTGAATATTCAGAGAATGAAACTGAAATTTGATAAGTAAAAAACTTCATTTCATAAAACCCAACTGTACAAGACCCTTGAGGAACTAGATTATGGCTGCGACACTCCAGTTTGAATAGACACAAACTAAGCACAAGCAAATATTTATAGGTGCTTTTAAAAAGTAAGATCAAGAGAGAGAAAACATCTAAATAGAGAATAAAAAAACATTTAGTAAAACTCAGTATCTATTTTCTCCTCGAAATCTGTGCTGTGCTTGGTCATTCAGCCGTGTCCGACTCTTTGTGACCTCATGGACTGTATAACCCACCAGACTTTTCTGTCCATGGGGATTCTCCAGGCAAGAATACTGCAGTGGGTTGCCATGCCCTCCTCCAGGGGATCTTCCCACTCAGGGATCAAAACCAGGTCACCACATTGCAGATAGATTCTTTACCATCTGAGCCAACAGGGAAACCTCTAGGGATATAGTTTAAAATATTTCAATATAATAATGATATTAAACATCTTTTCCAAACTAATAGTAAAGAATAGTAATTCACTAATAGTGAATTCACAAAATAGAAGCCAAAATATTTCACATATATTAGCCGTAATAACAAGACACAATTTTTTTTGCCTAAAAAATTTGCATCTCTCTCCACAGTCATGACTATATATATATATTTTTTTATTTTTTTTTGTATTTATTTATTTTTTAAATTATTTAAAATATCCCATGTCAATGAGTATTTTAGGAAATAGCACTCTCATTCTCTGCTGGTGATAATGTAAATTGATACAACATTTGCTCTTTGCAGACTGATGGTTAATTTTATGTGTCAACTTGACTGGGTCATGGGATACCAGATAGCTGTTGCTTCTGCTGCTGATTACTCGCTAAGTCCTGTCTGACTCTTTCGTGACCCCATGGACTGTAGCCTGCCAGGCTCCTCTGTCCGTGGGATTTCCCAGGCAAGAATACTGGAGTGAGTTGCCATTTCCTTCTCCAGTGTATCTTCCCAACCCAGGGATTGAACCTTCACCTCCTGCTTGACAGGAGGATACTTTACCATTGAGCCACCTGAGAAGCTCCAGCCAGATATCTAATTTAACATTAATTCTGGATATGTCTGTGAGAGTGTTTCTGGATGATAATATTATGGAATTGGCAAACTGAATTAAGCAGATGATCCTCCCCAATGTGGGTGGGCATCATTCAATCTACTAAGGGCCTGAATATAACAAAAAGGCAGAGGAAAGTTGAATTCTCACTCTCTTTCATTCTCTTTCTTTCACTCTCTCCCTGACTTTTTGAGCTGGAACATCCATCTTTTCTTGCCCTTGGGGATCCTGGCTTACAGGCCTTCAGACTGCCTAAACTTTCCAACCTTGAAGCTACACCACTAGCTTTTCTGGGTCTCCAAATTGCAGATGGCAGATCATGAGACTTCTTAGCCTCTATAACTGCATGAGCCATGTTATGAAGTCTCTCATATATATATGGTATACACATATATCTATGCCATATTTTGTCTTGAGATCAGTGTTAGTTTATCCCTATTTACCAAGCATTTACAATGCTATCTATATTGCTCCCTGGAGAGCAAAGCCAAGAAGACTCATGAGAACAGGATACCCAACTAAGGGCTCACAGTGAGTTAATCTGGCTCTCAGACTCCAGGAGAGGAAAAGGAATATTGAGTGTCTACAATAAACTAAGCTGTGGATTCAGCATTTTTCATCCATCACCAAATGTACTCCCCTCTGCAACCCTATTATAAGATGCATACAATTATCCCAAATTTCCACTTTACAGATGAAAATACTGTGGCTCAGAGCAGTTAATCAATTACAGCTAGTGATCCACACCTCTGACTCCAAAATCTGTGCTCATATCCAACATTTCACTACCCTCCCTGCAGCAATAGAAGACTCTTGAACACCTAACAGCAACCAATAACTTGAAATTTTTTTATATTTTGGAGGCCAAATCAAGGTTTGTATCAAAACAACATCACTTTCCAGTAGCACCTGGGAGACAGTAAAGATTGTAGGGAACAGCTGTGTGCAGCCACGAACTTCCAGCAGAGATGCTGCAAGCGCAAACCTCATAGCCTCCAAGTGTCGGGCAAGTAGCACGTTATCAAACCATCTGGGCTCACTGGAACAAAGCCTTAGATGAGTACAGATCATTCTTTGTCAAATCATTCAATCTATATCTGATACTTAAAATGTCTAATACATGAAAATTTGTAAACCCAAAGGACATTAAAGAAAAACTTGCTATTTCTACAATATTAACTGAAATACGGCTGATGTTTCTACACTATCTTAGTTCCAGATTTTAACCAAAAGCCAAAAATATAAACAAAGAAAAATACCAGTGCTTAAAATTTAACATTAGCTGGTGGAGAAGACCTTATTGATCAGACTCAATTTGCAGCTCATAACATCTTTCACCTATGTTAACATTTCTGATACAGGCCTGAAAATTTAGATGACAACAGTCTCTCTTCAAAAATATGATTAGTCCTGGTTGTGCATACTTGCGTGCGTGCATGTTTGCTAAGTCGCTTCAGTCATGTAAGACTCTTTGTGACCCTATAGACTATAGCCCGCCAGGCTCCTCTGTCCATGGGATTCTCCAGGCAAGAATACTCGAGTGGTTTCCAGGCCTTCCTCCAGGCGATCTTCCCGACCCAGGGATCCAACCTGAGTCTCTTATATCTCCTGCATTGGCAGGTAGGTTCTTGACCACTAGTGCCACCAGGGAAGCCCCTTGTGCATACTTAGTCCACCAAATGTTTATTGTACTCAAAAATTAAATGCAAGCTAAAAACAATGCAAAATGCAGAAAGAGTCCATATTCTATTTTTAAACACAATTTTGATTGTATTTATGTTACTTTTTCACCTAGAGTTGTCTGACCAAAAACACTGGAGTATCTGATACTGATTCTACTAACATTTATAGAATCAGTGACTACTGATGAAAAGGAACAATGTTTTACCCATCCATCTTACATTCTACTTTTCTAAAACAATAGAACTCTCCTTAGGATTCTCATGTAAGAACTCAAAATATTTCATTTTTCTAAAACCTGATACTTTACTGTCTCTCAATAGTGCTGTGTGGAGAAGGAAATGGCAACTCTCTCCAGCATTCTTGCATGGAGAATTCCATGGACAGAGGAGACTGGCAGGCGACAGTCTATGCCATCGCAAAGAAACTGGACATGACTGAGCGACTTTTCTCTTCACTTCACTTCATATGAGACAATGAGGTCTCAAGTAGTTCAGGCTCGTTTACCAGAAAGGTGAAGAAAGGCTTCCTCGATGCTTACTGTCATAGGATTAGAAGGTTCCAGCCTAAGCATCCTTTCCAAAACATCTCTTTAAAGGATAAGTATTTTAACTTCTCTGCATTGCTAATAGAGTGGAATAAATTGATCAATGTCCACAATGTCCAACCAAATTCTGCACTGATTCCTGAAGGAACGGGACACAAGGTGAGTGCGTTCTGAGAGGAAAAGTGCTTCATGGTGCCACAGTGAAGTCTCGTAGAAGAAGGATTGAAGGAGCAGCCTTTCTTTTCAACTGATGAGTGAAAGATTGTAAATGTACTTCATCATTTGATATCACGGCTTAGGACTGACAGCAGGTGCCTCATTTTTTCTCCTTTTCTTTCTCTTAACTTTCTATATTGATAATTACTTTCTGTAAGTTTTATTTAGCATTAATCTGCTACATATGTCTCTTTGAAATGTTTTAAGCATCCTTCTTTCTTCAACTTCTTTAGATTTCCAGCTCATCAATAGAGGCTATCTGAACATTCGAATTGTATAGAGTACCCTGATCTGAAATAGTATTGGAATGGTTCTAAGGGTAGAACTTTGAGTGCATTTTGTATAAATGAGAATAGTTAATGATGTGATTTTCCTATTGCTAAAAAAATACAGAGCATTATACCATTATTTTCTTCTTTCATATATCATCAGCATTTTTCAAAATTTTAATTGTAAGTCTGAACATATTCATAATGATCAAAAGTAAAATGTGTTCCTAGCACAAATCTCAGATGAAAGTCTATAATCTTTGAAATAACTTATAGAAAGTGAATCATGCTACTTTATTCATTTTTAGCTTTCTTGATGCTATAATCATAAATACTTAAAAGACAGCTGGTAGAAACTGACTCCAAATGGGAAATTTATACTTTACATTTTAGTAAAATGAGTTATTTTAAAAGTTGATCCCATGTTTTCTTGAATACCTAGGCAAATCTCTTGTTTGATTTTTCACCAGAACTCCCTTCTCAAAAAACACTAATTGAAAGTGAAGTCTCTCAGTCCTGTCCAACTCTTTGCGACCCCATGGACTGTAGCCTACCAGGCTCTTACGTCCATGGAATTTTCCAGGCAAGAGTACTGGAGTGGGTTGCCATTTCCTTCTCCAGGGGATCTTCCCAACCCAGGGATCAAAGCCGGGTCTCTGGCATTGCAGGCAGACCCTTGACCATCTAAGCCACCAGGGAAGCTACTAATTGAACTATGAAAATTTTTGATGGATTCAACCCCTAAGGAGTTTCTAAATGCAACATCTAACGAGGCTCTTTAGCATGCATGCTTACTTACAATACAATGAATAGCTTAGTTTTTGTTTAGCTGCTACTTTCTCTTTTTATTTTAAAATATAGAAAGTAAATAATTGGATACTGTTTCTCTCCTGGTTACATCTTTGAATTGCATTAATTTTTATCCTATTATATACGTAATCAAGCTCAACATCATGTACCAGCCCCTCAAGGCTTTCATTCTCCAAAGTATAGATTTGGAATAATTCTTGCATTGAAAAAAAAATAGACTCAGAGAAACCTGTTATGGAAAATATTATTCTTATTGTTTAGTCGCTCAGTCATGCACAACTCCTTGTGACCCCATGGCCTGTAGCCTGCCAGGCTCCTCTGTTCAAGGGATTTAATATACCATTAATTCTCACCCTTCCTTATATCTGTTTGGAGCAGCATCTTTATAGTTTATTTCCTGTTCACTAATATTCAACCACTATCATCTATCAGAAAAAATAGCAATTATGTATTTTGGGTTAACAAAAAATATTCTAAAAAGAATCATTATGCTGTGTCCCTGAGATTGTAGGGAAATAACTATTGTCCAAGGAATCAAAACCAAAGATACATACAATGAATCTGTTTTATTTATTTACTTCAAGGTATGTCCTACCTTGACCTAAAAAATGTTCATGGAAACAGAATATTATGTGGTAGAAGGTCTGGTTTCACTGTGTTCAACCACTATGACTGCAGGAAAAAAAATATTGGCAGAATTAAAGGGACAGAATATGGACTTAATCTAATTTAAAAACTTCTGAGCATCTTTATAGAAGGTGCTTCAGTCATGTCCAACTCTGTGCGACTCCATAGACGGCAGTCCAACAGGCTCCCCTGTCCGTGGGATTCTCCAGCCAAGAACACTGGAGTGGGTTGCCATTTCCTTCTCCAAAGCATGAAAGTGAAAAGTGAAACTGAAGTCGCTCAGTCGTGTCTGACTCTTAGCGACCCCATGGACTGTAGCCTACCTGGCTCCGCTGTCCATGGGATTCTCCAGGCAAGAGTACTGGAATGGGATGCCATTGCCTTCTCCGGGTCAAAGACTCTGCTGCTGCTGCTGCTAAGTCGCTTCAGTCGTGTCTGATTCTGTGCGACCTCATAGATGGCAGCCCATGAGGCCCCCCTGTCCCTGGGATTCTCCAGGCAAGAACACTAGAGTGGGTTGCCATTTCCTTCTCCAATGCATGAAAGTGGAAAGTGAAAGTGAAGACACTTAGTCGTATCCAACTCTTAGCGACCCCATGGACTGTAGCCCACCAGGCTCCTCCGTCAATGGGATTTTCCAGGCAAGAGTACTGGAGTGGGGTGCCATTGTCAAAGCCTCTAAATAGACCTAAATAGCCCCCAACCCCTGCCATTATGCAACCTGTCCTTGAGGGCGGTCAGGACTGTCTGACTCACTTGTAATGAGTAGAATATGGTGGAACGGAAAGGTTGTCACTTCTGATATTAGGTTAGATAAAGACTGTGTCTGCCATTTGGGGTTTTCTCACTCCCTCCTGGAGCACTCACAGTAGGGAAACCAGTTGCCACATCATGAGGTTGCCCTGTAGTGAGGAACTAAAATCTGCCAGTCACCAGCTAAGTGAACCTGAAAGCAGATTCTGCCCTTGTCCTTGGCTAGCTGAGCCCCAACCCTGGTTGACCACAATCTCCCGAGAGAATTGAGTCAAAAGCTTCCAGTTGAACTGCACCCAGATTATTAATCCATAGAAACAGTGAGGTAACAAATATTTGTTGTTTTAACCTGCTGTTTTGGAGTAATGTGTTACACAGCCATAGATAACAATGATTCTTTCTACAGCCTCTGCCTAGAATATTCCACTTTGAACCATCCATACACAGATTTTTGTCATAAAATCCTTACCAAAATGAGAGGAAGGCAATAAGGAAGGAAGAAAAAAAAGGCAAACTGGGAGATGGGTAGGAAGGAGGGAAGGAAGGGAGGAAGGAGAGAAAGAAGGGGAGGGAGGGAACAGAAGATATGGTAAAGGCAGCTCAGAGCAGATCCTCTGACCCAGAGGGAAATTCTGAGTTCATATGTCTGAGACGGTGTGTGCAGAGTCTTCCTCGATATAGTAGTGTCTGTATTTCGTGTCTGTATAGAGTTTCTGATATTTACATAGCTTCTATTTATTGTTTCCTCTTTTGTCATGCTTGTACTTTGAATTGGGTGACAGTATTGGCTGAATCAACGTGAAAGTATGGCAATTCCATTAGTCGACATTTATTCATCTATGACTGTCACTTCTTAAATAATCATGTGATTAATACTATCTGTGGCCCAGAAGTTCAATTTGAGATACACCTCTTTTATAGACAATAAACAGCATGTAACAACTGTTGTAATCCAGAATATATAGGTGGTTAAAGTGGGCATTATTTTTTATTTCCTTTCAAACTGCAGAGCAAGCTGAACCACAGACAGCAAACAAGTCGCTTTGCATGGCTTTCGTGGGACTCGAAAAAAATTTGACTTAATGAAAACTGATGCTTTGTTGGAAGCCCTGCAAATGAAGCAATAGAAGATCCACATGGTAAGTGCCCCAGACATATTTTCACAAATGATACAGTCACATTTAACTCGAAAATTGAGTGGTAAAGGTCAGTTTGTAGTGTAGAATTAATAGGTCGTATCTCACTAAGACTCTTCACCTCCTGCCTTGAGAAAACTTTCAAGGTTTCTACAGATAAAGAAAAAGGACTCAAGGACCAGAGACACCTCAAATATGTAGATGACACCGTCATCTTTTGCTTACACTAAAGACCTTGAAGCAATGATGAAAGAATATAACAGAAGAGCAAAGAATCTGGATCGTTATAGAAAAGAAGCATATGCAAAATCACAAGTACATACATTCAAGAGGGAAAGTGGGTTGCAAAAAAAATTAGGCATCGCTAAGAAGTGTTTGTTGAGGCCATATGGTGCACATTGTTACAACCCAGAAAGGTTCAGAAAACAGAATAGACCCTTGTTAGAGTCTCTGGGAAGCTGAAATTGAAGAGTTTTCTATGTTTAGAGAACCATCTACTAGGAGAGATGATACTAGCCTGTTCCTGGTTTGGGCAGCTAGAGCAAAAGCACATATACTTAACAGAGAGAGAATAAAATTTGTGTAACAAAATAGGAGGCACTTTGTGTATGGTACAGTGTGAAGAGACAAAAGAAAAATTGGAATTAGCAGAACATGGTAGACAATTACTAGAAAGAAAGATACCTGGCTTTCTTTGGTGGAGTACACATTAGAGGTATAGGATAAACCAGGGTGAATAGCCCTTTCTAGTAGGTTCTGAAACTAGTTATGTCCCTTCACAGATTCAGATCTACATCTTTATAACTTAGGGGAATGAGAATCATCAAAGCACAGGGAACAAAGATGCAGACTCTTCAACTGTCTTATATTCCAGGATAAGGTTGGATCACAGATTTCTTTTAACTACTCTTCCCCTAGACTTGTACTATTACTGCTTCCCCCATGAAATCAGAATCATGATCAAAAAAGTGATCACATATGAGTCAAGTTCTTTTCCCACCTGATTGTTTTCTAATTGTCTTGTGACATTTTGTTATTAATGTTTTTTTATTAAAGTATAATTATTTATAATGATTAGGGTATATAGCAAAGTGATTCCGTTATTATAGATATACATATATACATATACTTCCTTTTACATTATAGGTTATGTTATATAATAAGTTATTATAAGTTATAGTATGGGTTATTATAAGGTTTTGAATGTATTTCCCTGTGCTATACATTAAGTCTTTTGGTTTATCTATTTTATGTACAGTAGTGTGTTCTCAAGTGATTTGGGGGTGCCATGTCACACAAAATGCCAGGCTTTAGTTCCCAGAACTGGGATAACCTGTGCCCCCTGCAGTGAAAGCATGAAGCCAGGGAGTCCCCCTCATGTGATTTTTGATGAGCAGTTCTGTATCTTAAATGTTTTTATTTCCCACAACTTTACATATAAAAAAGGTGTTCAATACATATTTTTTCAGTTGTGGGTTGGTGTCTACTCCAGTAACAGCAGCCATGCTTGCTTCCATTTCTTGACTGCGTCTATTGTAGCACATACCATAGTATGCTGGTGCTGTGCTGTGCTTAGTCACTCAGTAATGTACGACTCTTTGTGACCCCATAGACTGTAGCCCACCAGGCTCCTCTGTCCAGGCAAGAATACTGGAGTGAGTTGCCAGGGGATCTTCCTAATCCAAGGATCAAACCCAGGTCTCCAGTATTGCAGGCAGATTCTTTACTATCTGAGCCACCAGGGAACCCAAGAATACTGGAGTGGGTAGCCTATACACTCCAGGGGATCTTCCCCACCTATGAATCAAACCGCAGTCTCCTGCATTGCAGGTAAATTCTTTACCAGCTGAGTACTAGGGAAGCCCATGTTGGTGCTAAATAGTATTATATAGGCACTTCCTATATATATATATATATATATCCATGGTGTCCACATTTCTGCACAATGGAAGCATTCTTGCTTTAGCTTTCATCCAAAATGGAGTCACTCTTCCCCTTGCTTGGAGTAGATCATGATAATGTTTGTTGGTCCAGCATGGCCAGAACATGAAGGCAGAGTCCGGAAAACAGAGGACACACACATTACTCTCTGTTGGATAATTTTACGTTTCCCTCTCCCATTCCTCTAATTACTAAAACTTTCATCATATTTCCTTCTAGGCCACTTCCAACAAGTTATAGACTCCTCAAATGTCATGAGAGGATAGAAGCCATCAGCTCAGAATGCCCCCATCTTCCCAACTCCAATTTTTCCTGTCTCTTCTTTCTCCCTGTCCTTTTCTCTCCCCACTCCACTATTGCTTCCAGATCCTCATGAGTAAGGATGTGTCCTTCCTCTTGCCAAAGGTCAGGAATTCCACACTGTCATACCTTCTTACCTTTTCCAGTATGTCTCTTTTTCAGTTATTTCCTCTTCATCTGAATCTTCAAATTCTCCCCCTCTGCAAAGCCGTTACCCTGAGCATCAAATTCATGCTGACAGCTCCATGTTAACCAAGCTTCCACTGACACCTGTGTTTGACTCTAGCTTCCACATCACTTCTGTCACTTTTATAGCCTAATCTCTCTTTGAAAGTCTACCTAAGCTTCTTCTCTCTCTCTGTCTCTCCTACCTGTCCCATTCTCTCTTGGTTTTAATTTTTTCATTGATGAAACTTTTTTATTGTATAAAACAGACAACAAATAAAAGAAGAAAAAAAAAAGGAAGCAAAAGTGACCTGAAAACCCACACCTCTGACTTGGCCACCAGTAACATTTTGGAAACACCCTTCCTTGCTTGTTTAAATGCCTGAGCCTGCTCGGATTTGTAATTGTACCCATATGGCACCGCATTCCTTTTTGACCATCTTGTTTTAATGTAGTTCTTTTATTCTTTCCTCTCCCACCCCTCCAGAATGACAGTGTCAGCACTGTGGTAGCTGATGCTACCTGGTCTGAACACTTCTTACAAGTCTTTCTATTCATGTAATTGCTTACAAAGATGCTCATGCATATTACACAGGTATTCTGAAATTTTCTTATCCCCACACAATAGTACATAGCAGAAATTTCTTCAAGTTAACTGATGTACATCAAATTGATTTTTAATGGCTGCATAATACTTCATCATAAAAATGTAGCAGAAATTTTTCCATACCTCTCTAGTGATAGGCATTCAGTTTATTTCCAGTTTGGGTATTGGGATGGGAACAGGCTACTTGTTTCTTGCTTCCTCAAACACTACTACAAACTAATTATCCTTGTACTCATATCCTTACACATTGTGTCTTTTATTCCTGTGGAATAGATTTCTATGAATGGTGATGCTGGTTTGGAGTTTCTATACTCAGGTTTTTATTTTTAAAAGATATCACCAGGTGATTTCTCAGATGGCTCAAATTTATCAGAGCTGGATGGTCCAGTGATTAAGACTTCACCTTCCAATGCAGGGTTGTAGGTTCAGTCCCTGATTGGGGAGCTAAGATCCCACATGCCTCTTGGCAAAAAACCAAACCATAAAACAGAAGCAGTAACAAATTCAATAAAGACTTTTAAAATGGTCCACATTAAAAAACTTTTTAAAAGAGAAATGTATAATAATGCCCTTTATTTTGAAACTTCTGAGTAGGAATTTAAACGGCAATACTTATACATTCTTAAACAGAGCCTCAGTGGGGTTAAGGAAATTTCTCAAGGATAATACAGTTTGTCACTGGAAAAAAACCAGAGATTTAAACCCAGGCTATCTGGTTTCATAGCCCTTACTCTTGTGCTCTTTTTGCTATAATTTTTTGCCAGTGTGATCAGTAAAAGTTGATGTGTTCTGTTCCTTTAATTTCACTGTTTAATGAATACTAAAGAGGTAGAACTTCTTGTCAAATATTTATTCCTCATTTAGGTATGTTCTTTATGAATTATTTATTCATGTTTGTATTAGTTAGGGATTAAATTGGACTGCCTTTAACAGAAAGCCCAAATAAGAGTATTGTAGCAAGGATTTATTTTTCCTATAAATGAAAATAAGTGCAAAGGTGAGCAATCCAGCCCTGGTGCAGTGGGTCTCTGGACCACCAGGACCTGAGCTGCTCAGTTTCCCCTCATCTCTTTTGGGAAGTGAATGCATCCTCAGGCTCACAGGTGGCTCTAGAGATCCAGTTACTCAGAGAAGAGGGTGAAATGCAATAAGCAAAAGCACTTTTTTCAAGAAGCCCACACAACAACCTATGCTTATGCCTCCTTGGCCAAGACCACATCATGAGGACACTCCAGGTTCAGGGGAAAGTAAAGCTCTTCAGCTGGATCCAGGACACCCTGAATGCAATTAGAGCTTTAGTAGTAAGGAAGAGGGAAAGAATGGACATTCAGCAGACCAACTGGTCATTAGAATAATATTCTTTACTTCTTTTTCTATTGAGTTGTCTTCTTATTTACAAATTTCTAAGGACTCTTTTTCTACCTAGATATTAATCTTTAACTTGTTATCACTTGTTCAAGAATTATTTCGTGAGTCCCTTCTATGTGCCAGGCACTGCTCTATTCTAAAAACTAAGGATAAAGTAGGGAGCAAAACCAACCAAAAACAATCCCTGGAGCTTACATTCTAGTAGAGAATACAGGACTCTCTCCCATACAAAAGGCAAAATGTATGGTATGGTAAGTAGTAATAACTCCAATAAAGAAAAAGAAAGGAAGATTGGAATCACAGAGATGCAATTTTAAGTAGTGTGGTCAAAGTCAGTCACTGGGAGGGTGACATTTGTGAAAAAAAAAAAAAAAAAGCTGAAGGAGATGAGGGGATTTTCAAGCCATCAAAACATCTATAGGAAGAAACTTTCCAGAAGTGGGTGTTGGAGAGCAAAGGACAGAGTTACAGGCAATATATTCTAATAGGTTTAAAAATGCATAGTATATAGGGTGGTATAGCCAGGAAAAAAAATAATCTAGCTTTCACTCTTGTTGACATAGCTGACCACTGGAGGGTCTTATATGAAGTTACTAAGATCATGGCATCTGGTCCCATCACTTCATGGCAAATAGATTGGAAAACAATGGAAACAGTGACAGACTTTATTTTGAGGGGCTCCAAAATCACTGCAGATGATGACTGCAGTCATGAAATTAAAAGATGGCTGCTCTTTGGAAGAAAAGTTATGAACAACCTAGACAGCATATTCAAAAGCAGAGATTACTTTTCCAATAAAAGTTCATCTAGTCAAAGCTATGGTTTTTCCAGTAGTCATGTATGGATGTGAGAATTGGTCCATAAACAAAGCTGAGCACTGAAGAATAGATGCTTTTGAACTGTGGTGTTAGAGAAGACTCTTAAGAGTTCCTTGGACTGCAAGGAGATCCAACCAGTTCATCCTAAAGAAAATTAGTCCTGAATATTCACTGGAAGGACTGATGCTGAAGCTGAAACTCTAATACTTTGGCCATCTGATGTAAAGAACTGATTCATTGGAAAAGACCCTAATGCTGGGAAAGATCGAAGGCATGAGAAGGGGACAACAGAACATGAGAAGGTTGGATGGAATCACCAACTCAATGGACATGAGTTAGTGTAAGCTCCGAGAGTTGATGATGGACAGGGAGGCCTGGCATGCTGCAGTCCATGGAGTTGCAAAGAGCCAGACACAACTGAGCGACTGAACTGAACTGACATGATCTGCCCTAGGTTTTAAAAGGATTACTTTGACTGCCATGTTGAGAATAAGGGACAATAGGAGGCTATTAAAGTAAGAAAATGAAAGTGAATGAATGTATGACAAGAGATTGGATGAATTTTGTGTGTGTGTTGAAGATGGACCGTCTAGGTTTACTATTAGATTGGAGGTGGGCTGTAATAGAAAACAGTCCCAGATGACTGTATGATTTTTAGCCTGAGTAACTAGAATGTTAGAGTTACTGACAACTGAGTTAGAGAAGTCTGTAGGTGGAGCAGATGAGAGGTGGTAGCAGTGNACATTATGCAACCTGTCCTTGAGGGCGGTCAGGACTGTCTGACTCACTTGTAATGAGTAGAATATGGTGGAACGGAAAGGTTGTCACTTCTGATATTAGGTTAGATAAAGACTGTGTCTTCCATTTGGGGTTTTCTCACTCCCTCCTGGAGCACTCACAGTAGGGAAACCAGTTGCCACATCATGAGGTTGCCCTGTAGTGAGGAACTAAAATCTGCCAGTCACCAGCTAAGTGAACCTGAAAGCAGATTCTGCCCTTGTCCTTGGCTAGCTGAGCCCCAACCCTGGTTGACCACAATCTCCCGAGAGAATTGAGTCAAAAGCTTCCAGTTGAACTGCACCCAGATTATTAATCCATAGAAACAGTGAGGTAACAAATATTTGTTGTTTTAACCTGCTGTTTTGGAGTAATGTGTTACACAGCCATAGATAACAATGATTCTTTCTACAGCCTCTGCCTAGAATATTCCACTTTGAACCATCCATACACAGATTTTTGTCATAAAATCCCTACCAAAATGAGAGGAAGGCAATAAGGAAGGAAGAAAAAAAAGGCAAACTGGGAGACGGGTAGGAAGGAGGGAAGGAAGGGAGGAAGGAGAGAAAGAAGGGGAGGGAGGGAACAGAAGATATGTTAAAGGCAGCTCAGAGCAGATCCTCTGACCCAGAGGGAAATTCTGAGTTCATATGTCTGAGACGGTGTGTGCAGAGTCTTCCTCGATATAGTAGTGTCTGTATTTCGTGTCTGTATAGAGTTTCTGATATTTACATAGCTTCTATTTATTGTTTCCTCTTTTGTCATGCTTGTACTTTGAATTGGGTGACAGTATTGGCTGAATCAACGTGAAAGTATGGCAATTCCATTAGTCGACATTTATTCATCTATGACTGTCACTTCTTAAATAATCATGTGATTAATACTATCTGTGGCCCAGAAGTTCAATTTGAGATACACCTCTTTTATAGACAATAAACAGCATGTAACAACTGTTGTAATCCAGAATATATAGGTGGTTAAAGTGGGCATTATTTTTTATTTCCTTTCAAACTGCAGAGCAAGCTGAACCACAGACAGCAAACAAGTCGCTTTGCATGGCTTTCGTGGGACTCGAAAAAAATTTGACTTAATGAAAACTGATGCTTTGTTGGAAGCCCTGCAAATGAAGCAATAGAAGATCCACATGGTAAGTGCCCCAGACATATTTTCACAAATGATACAGTCACATTTAACTCGAAAATTGAGTGGTAAAGGTCAGTTTGTAGTGTAGAATTAATAGGTCGTATCTCACTAAGACTCTTCACCTCCTGCCTTGAGAAAACTTTCAAGGTTTCTACAGATAAAGAAAAAGGACTCAAGGACCAGAGACACCTCAAATATGTAGATGACACCGTCATCTTTTGCTTACACTAAAGACCTTGAAGCAATGATGAAAGAATATAACAGAAGAGCAAAGAATCTGGATCGTTATAGAAAAGAAGCATATGCAAAATCACAAGTACATACATTCAAGAGGGAAAGTGGGCTGCAAAAAAAATTAGGCATCGCTAAGAAGTGTTTGTTGAGGCCATATGGCGCACATTGTTACAACCCAGAAAGGTTCAGAAAACAGAATAGACCCTTGTTAGAGTCTCTGGGAAGCTGAAATTGAAGAGTTTTCTATGTTTAGAGAACCATCTACTAGGAGAGATGATACTAGCCTGTTCCTGGTTTGGGCAGCTAGAGCAAAAGCACATATACTTAACAGAGAGAGAATAAAATTTGTGTAACAAAATAGGAGGCACTTTGTGTATGGTACAGTGTGAAGAGACAAAAGAAAAATTGGAATTAGCAGAACATGGTAGACAATTACTAGAAAGAAAGATACCTGGCTTTCTTTGGTGGAGTACACATTAGAGGTATAGGATAAACCAGGGTGAATAGCCCTTTCTAGTAGGTTCTGAAACTAGTTATGTCCCTTCACAGATTCAGATCTACATCTTTATAACTTAGGGGAATGAGAATCATCAAAGCACAGGGAACAAAGATGCAAACTCTTCAACTGTCTTATATTCCAGGATAAGGTTGGATCACAGATTTCTTTTAACTACTCTTCCCCTAGACTTGTACTATTACTGCTTCCCCCATGAAATCAGAATCATGATCAAAAAAGTGATCACATATGAGTCAAGTTCTTTTCCCACCTGATTGTTTTCTAATTGTCTTGTGACATTTTGTTATTAATGTTTTTTTATTAAAGTATAATTATTTATAATGATTAGGGTATATAGCAAAGTGATTCCGTTATTATAGATATACATATATACATATACTTCCTTTTACATTATAGGTTATGTTATATAATAAGTTATTATAAGTTATAGTATGGGTTATTATAAGGTTTTGAATGTATTTCCTTGTGCTATACATTAAGTCTTTTGGTTTATCTATTTTATGTACAGTAGTGTGTTCTCAAGTGATTTGGGGGCGCCATGTCACACAAAATGCAAGGCTTTAGTTCCCAGGACTTGGATAACCTGTGTCCCCTGCAGTGAAAGCATGAAGCCCTAACCACTGGAGTGCCAGGCAGTCCCCCTCATGTGATTTTTGATGAGCAGTTCTGTATCTTAAATGTTTTTATTTCCCACAACTCTACATATAAAAAAGGTGTTCAGTACATATTTTTTCAGTTGTGGGTTGGTGTCTACCCCAGTAACAGCAGCCTTGCTTGCTTCTGTTTCTTGACTGCGTCTGTTGTAGCACATACCATAGTATGCTGGTGCTGTGCTGTGCTTAGTCACTCAGTAATGTACGACTCTTTGTGACCCCATAGACTGTAGCCCACCAGGCTCCTCTGTCCAGGCAAGAATACTGGAGTGAGTTGCCAGGGGATCTTCCTAATCCAAGGATCAAACCCAGGTCTCCAGTATTGCAGGCAGATTCTTTACTATCTGAGCCACCAGGGAACCCAAGAATACTGGAGTGGGTAGCCTATACACTCCAGGGGATCTTCCCCACCTATGAATCAAACCGCAGTCTCCTGCATTGCAGGTAAATTCTTTACCAGCTGAGTACTAGGGAAGCCCATGTTGGTGCTAAATAGTATTATATAGGCACTTCCTATATATATATATATATATATCCATGGTGTCCACATTTCTGCACAATGGAAGCATTCTTGCTTTAGCTTTCATCCAAAATGGAGTCACTCTTCCCCTTGCTTGGAGTAGATCATGATAATGTTTGTTGGTCCAGCATGGCCAGAACATGAAGGCAGAGTCCGGAAAACAGAGGACACACACATTACTCTCTGTTGGATAATTTTACGTTTCCCTCTCCCATTCCTCTAATTACTAAAACTTTCATCATATTTCCTTCTAGGCCACTTCCAACAAGTTATAGACTCCTCAAATGTCATGAGAGGATAGAAGCCATCAGCTCAGAATGCCCCCATCTTCCCAACTCCAATTTTTCCTGTCTCTTCTTTCTCCCTGTCCTTTTCTCTCCCCACTCCACTATTGCTTCCAGATCCTCATGAGTAAGGATGTGTCCTTCCTCTTGCCAAAGGTCAGGAATTCCACACTGTCATACCTTCTTACCTTTTCCAGTATGTCTCTTTTTCAGTTATTTCCTCTTCATCTGAATCTTCAAATTCTCCCCCTCTGCAAAGCCGTTACCCTGAGCATCAAATTCATGCTGACAGCTCCATGTTAACCAAGCTTCCACTGACACCTGTGTTTGACTCTAGCTTCCACATCACTTCTGTCACTTTTATAGCCTAATCTCTCTTTGAAAGTCTACCTAAGCTTCTTCTCTCTCTCTGTCTCTCCTACCTGTCCCATTCTCTCTTGGTTTTAATTTTTTCATTGATGAAACTTTTTTATTGTATAAAACAGACAACAAATAAAAGAAGAAAAAAAAAAGGAAGCAAAAGTGACCTGAAAACCCACACCTCTGACTTGGCCACCAGTAACATTTTGGAAACACCCTTCCTTGCTTGTTTAAATGCCTGAGCCTGCTCGGATTTGTAATTGTACCCATATGGCACCGCATTCCTTTTTGACCATCTTGTTTTAATGTAGTTCTTTTATTCTTTCCTCTCCCACCCCTCCAGAATGACAGTGTCAGCACTGTGGTAGCTGATTTTACCTGGTCTGAACACTTCTTACAAGTCTTTCTATTCATGTAATTGCTTACAAAGATGCTCATGCATATTACACAGGTATTCTGAAATTTTCTTATCCCCACACAATAGTACATAGCAGAAATTTCTTCAAGTTAACTGATGTACATCAAATTGATTTTTAATGGCTGCATAATACTTCATCATAAAAATGTAGCAGAAATTTTTCCATACCTCTCTAGTGATAGGCATTCAGTTTATTTCCAGTTTGGGTATTGGGATGGGAACAGGCTACTTGTTTCTTGCTTCCTCAAACACTACTACAAACTAATTATCCTTGTACTCATATCCTTACACATTGTGTCTTTTATTCCTGTGGAATAGATTTCTATGAATGGTGATGCTGGTTTGGAGTTTCTATACTCAGGTTTTTATTTTTAAAAGATATCACCAGGTGATTTCTCAGATGGCTCAAATTTATCAGAGCTGGATGGTCCAGTGATTAAGACTTCACCTTCCAATGCAGGGTTGTAGGTTCAGTCCCTGATTGGGGAGCTAAGATCCCACATGCCTCTTGGCAAAAAAGCAAACCATAAAACAGAAGCAGTAACAAATTCAATAAAGACTTTTAAAATGGTCCACATTAAAAAACTTTTTTAAAGAAGAGAAATGTATAATAATGCCCTTTATTTTGAAACTTCTGAGTAGGAATTTAAATGGCAATACTTATACATTCTTAAACAGAGCCTCAGTGGGGTTAAGGAAATTTCTCAAGGATAATACAGTTTGTCACTGGAAAAAAACCAGAGATTTAAACCCAGGCTATCTGGTTTCATAGCCCTTACTCTTGTGCTCTTTTTGCTATAATTTTTTGCCAGTGTGATCAGTAAAAGTTGATGTGTTCTGTTCCTTTAATTTCACTGTTTAATGAATACTAAAGAGGTAGAACTTCTTGTCAAATATTTATTCCTCATTTAGGTATGTTCTTTATGAATTATTTATTCATGTTTGTATTAGTTAGGGATTAAATTGGACTGCCTTTAACAGAAAGCCCAAATAAGAGTATTGTAGCAAGGATTTATTTTTCCTATAAATGAAAATAAGTGCAAAGGTGAGCAATCCAGCCCTGGTGCAGTGGGTCTCTGGACCACCAGGACCTGAGCTGCTCAGTTTCCCCTCATCTCTTTTGGGAAGTGAATGCATCCTCAGGCTCACAGGTGGCTCTAGAGATCCAGTTACTCAGAGAAGAGGGTGAAATGCAATAAGCAAAAGCACTTTTTTCAAGAAGCCCACACAACAACCTATGCTTATGCCTCCTTGGCCAAGACCACATCATGAGGACACTCCAGGTTCAGGGGAAAGTAAAGCTCTTCAGCTGGATCCAGGACACCCTGAATGCAATTAGAGCTTTAGTAGTAAGGAAGAGGGAAAGAATGGACATTCAGCAGACCAACTGGTCATTAGAATAATATTCTTTACTTCTTTTTCTATTGAGTTGTCTTCTTATTTACAAATTTCTAAGGACTCTTTTTCTACCTAGATATTAATCTTTAACTTGTTATCACTTGTTCAAGAATTATTTCGTGAGTCCCTTCTATGTGCCAGGCACTGCTCTATTCTAAAAACTAAGGATAAAGTAGGGAGCAAAACCAACCAAAAACAATCCCTGGAGCTTACATTCTAGTAGAGAATACAGGACTCTCTCCCATACAAAAGGCAAAATGTATGGTATGGTAAGTAGTAATAACTCCAATAAAGAAAAAGAAAGGAAGATTGGAATCACAGAGATGCAATTTTAAGTAGTGTGGTCAAAGTCAGTCACTGGGAGGGTGACATTTGTGAAAAAAAAAAAAAAAAGCTGAAGGAGATGAGGGGATTTTCAAGCCATCAAAACATCTATAGGAAGAAACTTTCCAGAAGTGGGTGTTGGAGAGCAAAGGACAGAGTTACAGGCAATATATTCTAATAGGTTTAAAAATGCATAGTATATAGGGTGGTATAGCCAGGAAAAAAAATAATCTAGCTTTCACTCTTGTTGACATAGCTGACCACTGGAGGGTCTTATATGAAGTTACTAAGATCATGGCATCTGGTCCCATCACTTCATGGCAAATAGATTGGAAAACAATGGAAACAGTGACAGACTTTATTTTGAGGGGCTCCAAAATCACTGCAGATGATGACTGCAGTCATGAAATTAAAAGATGGCTGCTCTTTGGAAGAAAAGTTATGAACAACCTAGACAGCATATTCAAAAGCAGAGATTACTTTTCCAATAAAAGTTCATCTAGTCAAAGCTATGGTTTTTCCAGTAGTCATGTATGGATGTGAGAATTGGTCCATAAACAAAGCTGAGCACTGAAGAATAGATGCTTTTGAACTGTGGTGTTAGAGAAGACTCTTAAGAGTTCCTTGGACTGCAAGGAGATCCAACCAGTTCATCCTAAAGAAAATTAGTCCTGAATATTCACTGGAAGGACTGATGCTGAAGCTGAAACTCTAATACTTTGGCCATCTGATGTAAAGAACTGATTCATTGGAAAAGACCCTAATGCTGGGAAAGATCGAAGGCATGAGAAGGGGACAACAGAACATGAGAAGGTTGGATGGAATCACCAACTCAATGGACATGAGTTAGTGTAAGCTCCGAGAGTTGATGATGGACAGGGAGGCCTGGCATGCTGCAGTCCATGGAGTTGCAAAGAGCCAGACACAACTGAGCGACTGAACTGAACTGACATGATCTGCCCTAGGTTTTAAAAGGATTACTTTGACTGCCATGTTGAGAATAAGGGACAATAGGAGGCTATTAAAGTAAGAAAATGAAAGTGAATGAATGTATGACAAGAGATTGGATGAATTTTGTGTGTGTGTTGAAGATGGACCGTCTAGGTTTACTATTAGATTGGAGGTGGGCTGTAATAGAAAACAGTCCCAGATGACTGTATGATTTTTAGCCTGAGTAACTAGAATGTTAGAGTTACTGACAACTGAGTTAGAGAAGTCTGTAGGTGGAGCAGATGAGAGGTGGTAGCAGTGCTGAGAATTTGAATTCAAGGCAGTGGGCAGAGTAGGATCTATAAATGTCAGGGTCTTCAATGTATAAATGTCTTTCAATATGATGAGATTAGGTGAAATCAAGAAGGCTGTGAATGTAGTTAGAGAACAAAAGATATCCAAAGGACTGCTGGTAAGGTAGAAGGAAAAATGAGTCAGGCATTCTACCTGGGAGAAGAAAGTGCGTATATTGGCTCAATTATATCCATATGCTAACCACCAACCTTGTATCTTCAGCAAAGGTATCTTTCTTCCAATGATCAAGATGCTTTTCCACATCTCTCAATATGATGAGACCTTTATAATACATTTATTTATCCCTCTTTCTAAGCCCATTCACTCAGGGTTTTCTAATGTTATTTAGTGCTGATAACTCCAGGCTATAATTAAGCTTCTCTGTGCAGTATTATCACTTTTATTCCATGAAATTTTATCTGTCCTTTAAATTTTATCCTACAAAATTTTATGCATTCTTACACACTTTTTAGATTAAAGTATATGTTCTTCACAATTTGCACATTTCCTCTTATCTTCAACTCAGGATCTCTCTTTTTACTTATAGGTTGTCTGATTAGGGTGCTTTCTCAACTAGCATTCTGAGATGAATACTTGGATAATCTTTTTTCTGAGTAATTCATATCAGTGTATGTCTATGTTTCATTCTGATAAATCAATGATGTGCCCAACATAGAACTTTTGGATTTCAATACTGATATCTTCTGTAATTTTAAATACTGCTTATAAAAAGAGTAGGAATAGACAGTTTTCAATAAATCTATCATTCTTTATCCAAAGGATATAGAAGAAGGTCCACATAGTAGGGATCCAAGCAGGGATATTAAAATTCTCTAAGATGGAAGGAAGGACAGTTTTTGAGATCCCAAAACCTTTGCACCAGGAACTGAAAAGTTATTGACCACTGTTTTTTTCACTCATGCAAACACTGAACCCTGGAGAAATTGCACATGACCTTGGTTTCACTAATGGATAGACTGGTGTCCCCTTCTCAGAACGAGAGTTGGCAAACCAATTAATTGTATAAATCATGATCCAATCTATTATCCATCTGGCATTCATATAGTGCAGTGGTCTCTAAATATTTATGAGTATGATCCTGTATAAGCATGTGCACACACACACACACACAGCAATACACACACATGTTCGTGGCTAAAAAAACTTTTTTTAATAATACCTTTACTGTAGAAAATGCTTCTCATATACTTTATTTTACTTCTTTCTTTAAATTGCTAAATTTATTATTTTGTGCCCTCATAATTACAACCCACAATTTGAAAATGCCAATTTAGATACCTTTTAGTATACTGATGCAGAATACAATAATAAACAGGTAATTTTTTTTAGAATATATAATGCACAAGGAACTATACTTAAGCACTTTACATGAAGTATCTCATCTAATCCTAAAAATAACACTGAGTTCAGCACCATTATTTACAGAGAAGAGCATAAGTATTAGAACAGTCAGTCAGTTTGCTCAAAGTCACAGGACATAGCCATATCACTCTAGGTGCAATGCTTATAACTGTTATGTTCTTATATTCCCTACTTCATCCTCTGAAACACAGAATCAGTATATCTTCAAAGTTGACAATTCCAAGATGCATGACTGCTAAGGCTCTCCCCTTTCCACTCGCCCACCATCTCCACAGTCCTTCCAGCAATTACATCTCTTAGGGAGAACTTCATTATCTCTCATAGTGCTCTGTTTCTCTTTTGTGGCACCTGTTATAATTTTTCCCACTCACTGGTATCCCTTGTTTCTTACATCTCTGCTATCTCATGCTAATCCTAAATTCTTCTCTCATCATGATCTTTTTGATTAAATTCCTACTGCTAATTGATTAATTCAGTATTCCTATCAGCCACACACATGTGTTCCTACCATGTATTGACAACTTTGGCACTACCATGTAATTTCCTATCTACCTTTATCTCTCCCTTATAAGATTGTAAGTTCCATGAGAGTAACAGGTGTATGTCTTGTTCACCTTTGTATCAGCTAATCTTAGTACAGGAAGACATACAATATGATTAAGTCAAAAGGAGTGAACTTGCCAAGAAAGTAGCAATGGGAGAACAAGAAGGAACGAAGTCACAGAACAAGAAATAAGAAAGAAAGAAGGACTAATAGAGGAGCTATGTAGAAAACATTCAGAAGCCCTAACCAAGAGACCTTACATGACCTCAACCTTCCTTGGGACGAATGAAAAATAGTGACAAAGGGGCTTTGCCTAAGAAAAAGTATGGAAGTGAAGAATGGAGGATTGTATTTGCCCCAAACTAAAATTGCTAAAAACACATATAAGATGGATTCAATATGTTGACAATACTCAGAAAAGCCACATTGGTCAATTTTACCAGCACTTTTGTGTTAATTAAGCAATGTTCTGAGTAAAATGTTCATACCCAAGTTGTCTGGTTTGAATCAGAAAAGTCTAGCAAGTCAGGCATATTAGGCTATAGGGGAGACAAAAGGTCAGAAGGTAATTCATGTCCCAGGCTATTAATGAGCAAAAATTGGCTCTCATGGGCCAACTTCAGGTCTTAAATCAACCAACAACTTCCAAAGCATCTTAAAGGGAGAAAACAAGGCCCTAGGTGTTTTGCATCTTGCTTACACATCCTTTCAAAGCCAAGCAAATGGTAGGCCTGCTATTGTAGAGTTCATGATAATAAAAAGAAACACATATTGTTGTTTCTATGTATTCTGACCAGCTTGAAAAAATCTAATTAATTTCATGGAACTGAGTTTCAGATGATATTAAATGTAGCCTAATGTAATTCACTATATATGTTTTTTTTAATGACATTGCCAGATAATATAATGTTCCATTGCAATAATATTAGATTAAATCTGTTTTCCTTAGATGAATCACCTAGATGTGTATAAAGTAAATATGAAAAGTGTAATTTAGGAAACATTTTAACTATACTTTTATTGCTAAAAATAAGTTGACTTTACTTTTCCTCCCTAATTTTTTGTCCCCTAACTCTCATGGATTTGCTTAGAGAATAATTCAGGTATCTGAACATTCCAAAAAGCTTTACCGAGTAAATTTCTTAATTAGCTATTTCTCTATTGTTTTGCCTGTTTTCATATTTGCTTAAAAGGAAAACTCTGCCTTTTAATGGTTTTGCATGTTTTTCTGGGACAGACTAGCCATGTGTTTGCTTCATTACTTTATTCACATCCACTGTGGCTGTGCTTCTGTTGACCAACTTCATGGATTTACATAAGCTCTTATTTTTCTTTCCTTATCTCTCTTTATGAGCTTTTAAGTATTAGGAAATCCACATTTCTTCTGTTGCCTATTAGCTTTTCAGTAGTTTCCATCACATCAGATGTTTCAAACAGAACAAACTTCAGTGTTCATGGTCGATTCTGAATCTTCCTTTAATTCTTTTGGAGATCATATCAGAAATAATGGCTTATAAATAGGTTCTCTAGAAGATCAATGAATACATCAGTGGGATTTATATAAGGACATTTTCTGATTTAAAAAACTATCCTAAGTTTGTTGTTCTACCTAAATAATGGGAAGTCATGTTTATTACTAATAAGTAGTAAATCCTAACATGTCACAATACATAGTTATGTGGTTTTTATTTTCTTAAATTATGACTTTTATTCTAAACCCTATAGTTGGCCACCACAAGTTAAATCTTATGATATATATGCTTGACATGTAAAGCTAGAGGCTTAAGAACTGACATTTTTTTTCAATAAGTAGATCATTACAAACCATGATTTTGAATTAAAAGTTATCATTAAATATTTCAGATGGAAAAAAAATTAACTAAAGGTAGGCCATCTATTGTGTCATGACAATCTACATGGGCTTCAAGTAAAGACTGGAGATAGCATTGAGACAAAGTATGTTGATGAATTCCTGCTCAGTCACTAAGTCATGTCTGACTCTTTGCAACCCCACGGGCTATAGCCCACCAGGCTCCTCTGTCCATGGAATTTCCCAGGCAAGAGTACTGGAGTGGGTTGCCATTTCCTTCTCCAGGGGATCTTCCTGATCTAGGGATCAAACCTGTGTCTCCTGCATTGGCAGGTGGATTCTTAACCACTGAGCCAATAGAGTAGGATGTTCTGACAGTAAGGTGAAAACACTGAAACTACTCCAAATTAAGAATATGAAGAAGCAGCTAATTCTCTATTGTGATGAAAATGGATGGAGGGAAATCAATGAATGCCCAGTCATTATTTTAAATTAATCTTTGATTTGAGAGCAGCTATTAAGACTTAGGCATCCAAAGTAAAAATATTGTGCATCATTGCATAAAATGTAATATGGAAAACATTTTAAATGGCCAAAGATATGATCACTAATTAAAGCTGAGCACAATGAAGGGTAAATTTATTGGTATTTGTAAAAATGACAATAGTAGCTAAATTAGCTAGAATTAGTCTGAAAAGAGGAGAAGACAATGGCATCCCACTCCAGTACTCTTGCCTGGAAATTCCCATGGATGGAGGAGCCTGGTAGGCTGCAGTCCATGGGGTCACTGAGTCGGACACAACTGAGCAACTTCACTTTCACTTTTCACTTTCATGTACTGGAGAAGGAAATGGCAACCCACTCCAGTGTTCTTGCCTGGAGAATCCCAGGGACGGGGAGCCTGGTTGGCTGCCGTCTATGGGGTCGCACAGAGTCGGACACAACTGAAGCGACTTAGCAGCAGCAGCAGCAGTCTGAAAAAATCTCATAAAACAAGGGAGATTAAGAACAAGCTGAAGAAATAAAATTAAGAGTGAAGAGGATGGTTCAGGTGTCACATGCAAAGATTTAGGAGGCAGGAGTTTGTGATCATGTTTGGGATGCTGCACATATCTGTTTGGCTGAAAAATATAAATTGTCTTTTAGAGGCTTGGTATTCAAAACAATGAGAATCAGAAGATCTGAGTGGAAACTATATCCCTAGATTTGTGTAGCTTTGACTCTCACAATCAAGAGAAAGACCTGGCACAAATTGTCATGCAATGAAGAGATGTTGGATGGAAAGACACACACATGAATGAATGGAGGCAAGAAAACAGTGGTGGACGTGTCAGATATTGTGCTGGGTACTTTCAACTGCATGACCTAATTTTATCTTTTAACTCTAAAATTTTGAGTTATTACCTAAATTAAAGTTATTGTTCTATTTTGCTGAAAAGGAAATTAAGGCATAGAAAGGATAGTCCCAAAGTCAAGAAAAATTTGGAAAATTGGGAAAGCAATTTTTATATTATAACTTTAACATTGTTTTAAATTGGAAACAAAAGAAAATGGCTTCTGCTGGTAAATAAGGCAGACTCAGAAAGTAGGCCACTCTCCATTTTTTAAATAATTTATTTTTTATTGATGGATAATTGCTTTACAGTATTTTGTGTTTTCTGTCAAACCTCAACATGAATCAGCCATAGGTATACACTTATCCCCTCCCTTTTTTAAAGGCTGACTGGGCCTCCCTACTCACCCCTCTACTTTACTTTCTCTCATCTGTAGCCTGACTTGCCTTTCTCTACTGACTCTGACCACCACTGGCCTTTTACTTGTTTATTTACTTGGGAGTAGCCATTGTCTTGCGGTCACTGACCCATGTCCTATGCAAATATTATAGAGTCTTTTAGGCATCTTCAGTGGAGGTGGTCAGCCAGCAGGGCCAACTCTCTCATATGTAATTTATCAAAGTTAAATTATATGGCTAGCAAAAAAAAACCAGCACACAGACAAATTATAGAGAGATGCTTATATCTTAGGCCAATACACATAGAGTACTCTTTTCCTTCTGCAAAAAAAAAAAAAAANGAAAAAAAAAAAAAAAAGCTGAAGGAGATGAGGGGATTTTCAAGCCATCAAAACATCTATAGGAAGAAACTTTCCAGAAGTGGGTGTTGGAGAGCAAAGGACAGAGTTACAGGCAATATATTCTAATAGGTTTAAAAATGCATAGTATATAGGGTGGTATAGCCAGGAAAAAAAATAATCTAGCTTTCACTCTTGTTGACATAGCTGACCACTGGAGGGTCTTATATGAAGTTACTAAGATCATGGCATCTGGTCCCATCACTTCATGGCAAATAGATTGGAAAACAATGGAAACAGTGACAGACTTTATTTTGAGGGGCTCCAAAATCACTGCAAATGATGACTGCAGTCATGAAATTAAAAGATGGCTGCTCTTTGGAAGAAAAGTTATGAACAACCTAGACAGCATATTCAAAAGCAGAGATTACTTTTCCAATAAAAGTTCATCTAGTCAAAGCTATGGTTTTTCCAGTAGTCATGTATGGATGTGAGAATTGGTCCATAAACAAAGCTGAGCACTGAAGAATAGATGCTTTTGAACTGTGGTGTTAGAGAAGACTCTTAAGAGTTCCTTGGACTGCAAGGAGATCCAACCAGTTCATCCTAAAGAAAATTAGTCCTGAATATTCACTGGAAGGACTGATGCTGAAGCTGAAACTCTAATACTTTGGCCATCTGATGTAAAGAACTGATTCATTGGAAAAGACCCTAATGCTGGGAAAGATCGAAGGCATGAGAAGGGGACAACAGAACATGAGAAGGTTGGATGGAATCACCAACTCAATGGACATGAGTTAGTGTAAGCTCCGAGAGTTGATGATGGACAGGGAGGCCTGGCATGCTGCAGTCCATGGAGTTGCAAAGAGCCAGACACAACTGAGCGACTGAACTGAACTGACATGATCTGCCCTAGGTTTTAAAAGGATTACTTTGACTGCCATGTTGAGAATAAGGGACAATAGGAGGCTATTAAAGTAAGAAAATGAAAGTGAATGAATGTATGACAAGAGATTGGATGAATTTTGTGTGTGTGTTGAAGATGGACCGTCTAGGTTTACTATTAGATTGGAGGTGGGCTGTAATAGAAAACAGTCCCAGATGACTGTATGATTTTTAGCCTGAGTAACTAGAATGTTAGAGTTACTGACAACTGAGTTAGAGAAGTCTGTAGGTGGAGCAGATGAGAGGTGGTAGCAGTGTTGAGAATTTGAATTCAAGGCAGTGGGCAGAGTAGGATCTATAAATGTCAGGGTTTTCAATGTATAAATGTCTTTCAATATGATGAGATTAGGTGAAATCAAGAAGGCTGTGAATGTAGTTAGAGAACAAAAGATATCCAAAGGACTGCTGGTAAGGTAGAAGGAAAAATGAGTCAGGCATTCTACCTGGGAGAAGAAAGTGCGTATATTGGCTCAATTATATCCATATGCTAACCACCAACCTTGTATCTTCAGCAAAGGTATCTTTCTTCCAATGATCAAGATGCTTTTCCACATCTCTCAATATGATGAGACCTTTATAATACATTTATTTATCCCTCTTTCTAAGCCCATTCACTCAGGGTTTTCTAATGTTATTTAGTGCTGATAACTCCAGGCTATAATTAAGCTTCTTTGTGCAGTATTATCACTTTTATTCCATGAAATTTTATCTGTCCTTTAAATTTTATCCTACAAAATTTTATGCATTCTTACACACTTTTTAGATTAAAGTATATGTTCTTCACAATTTGCACATTTCCTCTTATCTTCAACTCAGGATCTCTCTTTTTACTTATAGGTTGTCTGATTAGGGTGCTTTCTCAACTAGCATTCTGAGATGAATACTTGGATAATCTTTTATCTGAGTAATTCATATCAGTGTATGTCTATGTTTCATTCTGATAAATCAATGATGTGCCCAACATAGAACTTTTGGATTTCAATACTGATATCTTCTGTAATTTTAAATACTGCTTATAAAAAGAGTAGGAATAGACAGTTTTCAATAAATCTATCATTCTTTATCCAAAGGATATAGAAGAAGGTCCACATAGTAGGGATCCAAGCAGGGATATTAAAATTCTCTAAGATGGAAGGAAGGACAGTTTTTGAGATCCCAAAACCTTTGCACCAGGAACTGAAAAGTTATTGACCACTGTTTTTTTCACTCATGCAAACACTGAACCCTGGAGAAATTGCACATGACCTTGGTTTCACTAATGGATAGACTGGTGTCCCCTTCTCAGAACGAGAGTTGGCAAACCAATTAATTGTATAAATCATGATCCAATCTATTATCCATCTGGCATTCATATAGTGCAGTGGTCTCTAAATATTTATGAGTATGATCCTGTATAAGCATGTGCACACACACACACACACAGCAATACACACACATGTTCGTGGCTAAAAAAACTTTTTTTAATAATACCTTTACTGTAGAAAATGCTTCTCATATACTTTATTTTACTTCTTTCTTTAAATTGCTAAATTTATTATTTTGTGCCCTCATAATTACAACCCACAATTTGAAAATGCCAATTTAGATACCTTTTAGTATACTGATGCAGAATACAATAATAAACAGGTAAATTTTTTTATTTTTTTTTATTTTTATTTATTTATTTATTTATTTTATTTTTTTAATTTTTTTTATTTATTTATTTTTTTACACGAACTCCCAAACATGAACCCCCCTCCCACCTCCAAGGAACTATACTTAAGCACTTTACATGAAGTATCTCATCTAATCCTAAAAATAACACTGAGTTCAGCACCATTATTTACAGAGAAGAGCATAAGTATTAGAACAGTCAGTCAGTTTGCTCAAAGTCACAGGACATAGCCATATCACTCTAGGTGCAATGCTTATAACTGTTATGTTCTTATATTCCCTACTTCATCCTCTGAAACACAGAATCAATATATCTTCAAAGTTGACAATTCCGAGATGCATGACTGCTAAGGCTCTCCCCTTTCCACTCGCCCACCATCTCCACAGTCCTTCCAGCAATTACATCTCTTAGGGAGAACTTCATTATCTCTCATAGTGCTCTGTTTCTCTTTTGTGGCACCTGTTATAATTTTTCCCACTCACTGGTATCCCTTGTTTCTTACATCTCTGCTATCTCATGCTAATCCTAAATTCTTCTCTCATCATGATCTTTTTGATTAAATTCCTACTGCTAATTGATTAATTCAGTATTCCTGTCAGCCACACACATGTGTTCCTACCATGTATTGACAACTTTGGCACTACCATGTAATTTCCTATCTACCTTTATCTCTCCCTTATAAGATTGTAAGTTCCATGAGAGTAACAGGTGTATGTCTTGTTCACCTTTGTATCAGCTAATCTTAGTACAGGAAGACATACAATATGATTAAGTCAAAAGGAGTGAACTTGCCAAGAAAGTAGCAATGGGAGAACAAGAAGGAATGAAGTCACAGAACAAGAAATAAGAAAGAAAGAAGGACTAATAGAGGAGCTATGTAGAAAACATTCAGAAGCCCTAACCAAGAGACCTTACATGACCTCAACCTTCCTTGGGACGAATGAAAAATAGTGACAAAGGGGCTTTGCCTAAGAAAAAGTATGGAAGTGAAGAATGGAGGATTGTATTTGCCCCAAACTAAAATTGCTAAAAACACATATAAGATGGATTCAATATGTTGACAATACTCAGAAAAGCGACATTGGTCAATTTTACCAGCACTTTTGTGTTAATTAAGCAATGTTCTGAGTAAAATGTTCATACCCAAGTTGTCTGGTTTGAATCAGAAAAGTCTAGCAAGTCAGGCATATTAGGCTATAGGGGAGACAAAAGGTCAGAAGGTAATTCATGTCCCAGGCTATTAATGAGCAAAAATTGGCTCTCATGGGCCAACTTCAGGTCTTAAATCAACCAACAACTTCCAAAGCATCTTAAAGGGAGAAAACAAGGCCCTAGGTGTTTTGCATCTTGCTTACACATCCTTTCAAAGCCAAGCAAATGGTAGGCCTGCTATTGTAGAGTTCATGATAATAAAAAGAAACACATATTGTTGTTTCTATGTATTCTGACCAGCTTGAAAAAATCTAATTAATTTCATGGAACTGAGTTTCAGATGATATTGAATGTAGCCTAATGTAATTCACTATATATGTTTTTTTTAATGACATTGCCAGATAATATAATGTTCCATTGCAATAATATTAGATTAAATCTGTTTTCCTTAGATGAATCACCTAGATGTGTATAAAGTAAATATGAAAAGTGTAATTTAGGAAACATTTTAACTATACTTTTATTGCTAAAAATAAGTTGACTTTACTTTTCCTCCCTAATTTTTTGTCCCCTAACTCTCATGGATTTGCTTAGAGAATAATTCAGGTATCTGAACATTCCAAAAAGCTTTACCGAGTAAATTTCTTAATTAGCTATTTCTCTATTGTTTTGCCTGTTTTCATATTTGCTTAAAAGGAAAACTCTGCCTTTTAATGGTTTTGCATGTTTTTCTGGGACAGACTAGCCATGTGTTTGCTTCATTACTTTATTCACATCCACTGTGGCTGTGCTTCTGTTGACCAACTTCATGGATTTACATAAGCTCTTATTTTTCTTTCCTTATCTCTCTTTATGAGCTTTTAAGTATTAGGAAATCCACATTTCTTCTGTTGCCTATTAGCTTTTCAGTAGTTTCCATCACATCAGATGTTTCAAACAGAACAAACTTCAGTGTTCATGGTCGATTCTGAATCTTCCTTTAATTCTTTTGGAGATCATATCAGAAATAATGGCTTATAAATAGGTTCTCTAGAAGATCAATGAATACATCAGTGGGATTTATATAAGGACATTTTCTGATTTAAAAAACTATCCTAAGTTTGTTGTTCTACCTAAATAATGGGAAGTCATGTTTATTACTAATAAGTAGTAAATCCTAACATGTCACAATACATAGTTATGTGGTTTTTATTTTCTTAAATTATGACTTTTATTCTAAACCCTATAGTTGGCCACCACAAGTTAAATCTTATGATATATATGCTTGACATGTAAAGCTAGAGGCTTAAGAACTGACATTTTTTTTCAATAAGTAGATCATTACAAACCATGATTTTGAATTAAAAGTTATCATTAAATATTTCAGATGGAAAAAAAATTAACTAAAGGTAGGCCATCTATTGTGTCATGACAATCTACATGGGCTTCAAGTAAAGACTGGAGATAGCATTGAGACAAAGTATGTTGATGAATTCCTGCTCAGTCACTAAGTCATGTCTGACTCTTTGCAACCCCACGGGCTATAGCCCACCAGGCTCCTCTGTCCATGGAATTTCCCAGGCAAGAGTACTGGAGTGGGTTGCCATTTCCTTCTCCAGGGGATCTTCCTGATCTAGGGATCAAACCTGTGTCTCCTGCATTGGCAGGTGGATTCTTAACCACTGAGCCAATAGAGTAGGATGTTCTGNGGGCTATAGCCCACCAGGCTCCTCTGTCCATGGAATTTCCCAGGCAAGAGTACTGGAGTGGGTTGCCATTTCCTTCTCCAGGGGATCTTCCTGATCTAGGGATCAAACCTGTGTCTCCTGCATTGGCAGGTGGATTCTTAACCACTGAGCCAATAGAGTAGGATGTTCTGACAGTAAGGTGAAAACACTGAAACTACTCCAAATTAAGAATATGAAGAAGCAGCTAATTCTCTATTGTGATGAAAATGGATGGAGGGAAATCAATGAATGCCCAGTCATTATTTTAAATTAATCTTTGATTTGAGAGCAGCTATTAAGACTTAGGCATCCAAAGTAAAAATATTGTGCATCATTGCATAAAATGTAATATGGAAAACATTTTAAATGGCCAAAGACATGATCACTAATTAAAGCTGAGCACAATGAAGGGTAAATTTATTGGTATTTGTAAAAATGACAATAGTAGCTAAATTAGCTAGAATTAGTCTGAAAAGAGGAGAAGACAATGGCATCCCACTCCAGTACTCTTGCCTGGAAATTCCCATGGATGGAGGAGCCTGGTAGGCTGCAGTCCATGGGGTCACTGAGTCGGACACAACTGAGCAACTTCACTTTCACTTTTCACTTTCATGTACTGGAGAAGGAAATGGCAACCCACTCCAGTGTTCTTGCCTGGAGAATCCCAGGGACGGGGAGCCTGGTTGGCTGCCGTCTATGGGGTCGCACAGAGTCGGACACAACTGAAGCGACTTAGCAGCAGCAGCAGCAGTCTGAAAAAATCTCATAAAACAAGGGAGATTAAGAACAAGCTGAAGAAATAAAATTAAGAGTGAAGAGGATGGTTCAGGTGTCACATGCAAAGATTTAGGAGGCAGGAGTTTGTGATCATGTTTGGGATGCTGCACATATCTGTTTGGCTGAAAAATATAAATTGTCTTTTAGAGGCTTGGTATTCAAAACAATGAGAATCAGAAGATCTGAGTGGAAACTATATCCCTAGATTTGTGTAGCTTTGACTCTCACAATCAAGAGAAAGACCTGGCACAAATTGTCATGCAATGAAGAGATGTTGGATGGAAAGACACACACATGAATGAATGGAGGCAAGAAAACAGTGGTGGACGTGTCAGATATTGTGCTGGGTACTTTCAACTGCATGACCTAATTTTATCTTTTAACTCTAAAATTTTGAGTTATTACCTAAATTAAAGTTATTGTTCTATTTTGCTGAAAAGGAAATTAAGGCATAGAAAGGATAGTCCCAAAGTCAAGAAAAATTTGGAAAATTGGGAAAGCAATTTTTATATTATAACTTTAACATTGTTTTAAATTGGAAACAAAAGAAAATGGCTTCTGCTGGTAAATAAGGCAGACTCAGAAAGTAGGCCACTCTCCATTTTTTAAATAATTTATTTTTTATTGATGGATAATTGCTTTACAGTATTTTGTGTTTTCTGTCAAACCTCAACATGAATCAGCCATAGGTATACACTTATCCCCTCCCTTTTTTAAAGGCTGACTGGGCCTCCCTACTCACCCCTCTACTTTACTTTCTCTCATCTGTAGCCTGACTTGCCTTTCTCTACTGACTCTGACCACCACTGGCCTTTTACTTGTTTATTTACTTGGGAGTAGCCATTGTCTTGCGGTCACTGACCCATGTCCTATGCAAATATTATAGAGTCTTTTAGGCATCTTCAGTGGAGGTGGTCAGCCAGCAGGGCCAACTCTCTCATATGTAATTTATCAAAGTTAAATTATATGGCTAGCAAAAAAAAACCAGCACACAGACAAATTATAGAGAGATGCTTATATCTTAGGCCAATACACATAGAGTACTCTTTTCCTTCTGCAAAAAAAAAAAAAAGAGTATTTATTCATATGATATAATGCTATGAAACAAAAAAGAACCTGGAATTTATCAGCTAATTGACTGGAAATAATTATAGCCAATGAAGCAATAAAGTCTATTTGTTTAGGCTTTTCCACATGTAACCTGATATAACCTGTTTAAAATGTAAACTTTTTAGCATTTTTTGTGATTATGGCATAATTTATGTTTCTGCCAACTGACTTCAGTGTACTATACTTTTATTTTCATTAAGATTATTGACAAAGCAGTTCTTAAATGAAGACAAAGGCATAGAGTGCCTATATTTATTGTTTCCAGTTTCTTCTTCTCTGACATTAATATAACTAGTAATTTTTAAAATACCCTTACTCTACATTCACTTTCATAACACATGAATCTCTCATGGTCAAACATACATCATACATAAATCTGTCAGTCATGGAAATTTGATCAATTCAGTCACAGCCATTCTCTTATAATATGGCTATAAGCAGCAGAAACTAATAGAAGATTCACAGGCAAATACCATTTCTACAAATGTCCTTGCTTATTGCCACTAAGCAAGTCCATAGAAAGACCAGGAATAAAAACACTAAACTTTTATGCACAGTCTGACCACTAATAATGGGTTTATACAGCAGAAATTATTTTTCACTTCCTTCTGAAAAATAAACTAGCAAATAAATGCCTTGATATATCATTCTCAGAGGCACAAAGAACGCTCCCTCCACCTGACTTCTCCCCTTTGAGAGCTTCAGTCTTCATCTATTGATGCAACTCACCTTTGTTTCTTAGTCTCCGAAGACAGTTATTGTCATGCCATGGACTGTGCTGAAATCCAAGAAGGTGAAAATGAATTTCACACAATTCCTGCTCTCAAAGAGTACAGATGTGAGGAGGAGAAGGAAAATAGACTTTTTTTTTTTAGTTTTGGGGATTTCTTCATTGTGGTAAGAACACTTCACGTGAAATCTACCCTCTTCACAAACTTTTAGGTGTAAAATACAGTACTGTTAGCTATACAATACAGTATTGTTAGCTATAGACACAATGCAGTACGTTGGATATCTAGAATTTTTTTCATCTTACACAACTGAAATTTGTACCCTTTGATTACTATCTCTTTATTTCCCAATCCACTAGCCCCTGACAACCACCATTCTACTCTCTGCTTGAGTTTGGGTGTTTTAGACACCTCATATATGTGGAATCATGCAGTATTCATCTTTTTGTGACTCACTTATTCAATTTAGTATAATGTTCTCAAGCTTCATCCATGCTGTCATATATTACAGGATTTCGTTCTTTTTAAAATAATATTCTGTATTCCATTGCATGTACATGCCACGCCACACTTCCTTTATCCATTCAACTATTGATGACCTTTGTGTTGTTTCTACGTTTGGCTATCATCAATAGCACTGCAATGAGCATGGAAGTGCTAATATCTCTTTAAGATTCTGATTTCAATTCACTTGGATAAATACCCAGAAATTGGACTGCTGAATCGTATAGTAGTTCTATTTTTAATTTTTGAGGAACCTCCATACTGTTTTCCTTAGGAGCTACATCATTGCATTTCAAACAATGTATAAGAGTTCCAATTTCTCCATATCCTCGCCAACACTTGCTGTCTATGTATATATAAAGACAGTAAGTCTTTATATATAATAGCTATTCTAAAAGGCATGAAGTGATATCTCATTGTAGTTTTTTATTTGCATTTCTCTGGTGATTACTGACATTGAGCATCTTTTCATATACCTGTTTGCCACTTGTATGTCTCCTTTGGAAAAATGTCTATTCAAGTCTTTAGCACATTTTCTTCACCATGTTATTTGTTTTATGATATTGAGTTGTAAGTGTTCCTTACGTATGTTGGAAAGTAACCGTTTATCAGATATATGGTTTGCAAATATTTTCTCCCATTCTATAGGTTGCCTTTTTATTCGTTTGAGAGTTTTCTTTGCTAGGCAAAAGCATTTTAGCTTAATGTCGTTCCATTTATCTATTTTTGCCTCTGATGCCTGTGCTTTTGATGTCGCTACAGACATAACACTTCCTGATTTAAAAATATATTATAAATTTACAGTAATTAGAACAAACATATTATACATCAATGGGACAAAATAGAACAGAAATAAATCCACACATATTCAGTCAACTGATCTTCAACAAGGATGCCAAGAATATGAGGAGAGGATAGTCTCTACAAGAAATGGAGTTGAGAAAATTGGATATTCACAAACAAAAGAATGAAATTCCATACTTATCTTTTACCATACTCAGGAAAATCACTATGTGGATTAGAGTTAAACATAAGGCCTGAAACTGGAAAATTCTTAGAGGTAAATAGGGAAAGTATCATAATATTGGTTTTGGCAGTGATTTTGCCAATGCAGAAGACATAAGAGATGCATGTTTGATCCCTGGTCCAGGAAGATCCCCTGGAAAAGGAAACAGCAACCCACTCCAGGACTCTTGCCTGGAGAATCCCATGGACAGAGGAGCCTAGTGGGCTATGGTCCATAGGTTCACAAAGAGCTGGACATGACTGAAGTGACTTTGCACACAAACAAGTAATTTTAGTGTAATATGTTGTATGATACAAGGGAGTTATGCAGAGTTGTGTAGTGCTAGGAGCACCCGTTTCTCCAAGTATACTGTTTTGTTCCCACTAATTTACATGGTAGCCGATGACCTTCTGAATACAAACTGAACCATATTTACAGTTGAGGGTTTGTACTTATCTGATTTCCTAAGGGAAATTAAAAATCCTAAACAGGGACAACAGCACCTCTGAGAGAGAATATATCATATGGACAACGGCCTGGAAGGTTGACCAGATTCCACTGGTGACTGTGAGTGTCAGAGAGAAGGGATGGTCACAGATCCAGCCACAGTTCTAGTGGCACTAGAACCCATCCAGGCTCAGCAAATTTGATGGTACATGTGACCTTGGGAAGGGGAGAACCCAGTCATCAAATGAAGGACTCCTTAAGCTTAGTAGCACATGAAGATCCAATCAAAACTCTTGTGGGCATCTCTCACTGGGAGTAACCTCAGAAGGAAAAGAGATTGATGGAAATTGCTAAGCCATCTCAGGTCCATGTGGCACAGAGAAGGTACCTTTAATGGCAGTAGCATCTCTACATGGTCAAACCCAGTTATTCAGGACATCATAGATAAGCCTAGATCAGTAAACCAGACCCTCAAGTGTTATACCCTGTGGAAATGATAGCCTAACTAATTTTGAAAAACCGTAACAAGAGCAACAGTTCAATCATATTAATGTTTTAGGACAATCACTCTGGTGGTTTGGGAAATGGGCTGGAATGAATTAAGGCATGAACACCCTGGCCTGACCTAAACCAACTGGGTAGCACAACACTGTCCTTTACTGTCTTGACCACAGTTAAGCCAAAAAGACACAAGTGGATACCAGAGGAGGGAAAAAAAAACATGTCCATTCACCAAGGGTAACCTAAATGGGAAATACATGGAACATGTGTATTCCTCTAACTCATTGTTAGAGGTCGCAACGAGCAACCAAACCATCACATATAAAAATTGTTAATGCAGTATTTTGGAATAGAGTTAAGGAAGATAATATAATGATCCAGATATTATTTTACAAATGAGAGAGATTATAATAACCACATATATTTGGAGATTCCTTTGCAGGATAAAAATTTCATGTTTTCATGTTATATTTTAACATCCATGTGTCTCCACTGGAAGGCAATGATAGTAAATGGATTAGCCATGAAATGAATAAACCCTCAGAGGCAATAGCTTCTCAAAAAAAAAAAAAAGAGCCAGGTCAGTAACCTATTGTTTAGACCATAAGATATCCATGAGTTATTTCAGTGTTCCTCGAGAGAACTTCTGGAGGCTCAAGGCCTTGTGAACACATCCACTTAAGTTCTTTAAATTTTCCCATAAAGTACAGTGAGGCAAAAGTCACTCAGTCATGCCTGACTCTTTCCAATCCCTTGGACTATAGCCCGCCAGACTCCTCTGTCCATGGAATTCTCCAGGCCAGAATATTGGAGTGGGTAGCCTTTCCCTTCTCCAGTGGATCTTCCTGACCCAGGAATCAAAATGGGATCTCCTGCATTGCAGGCAGATTCTTTATCAGCTGAGCTACCAGGGAAGCCAGAAAGTAGTCCTTCCAAATGTATACCGTGGGTTGGAAACCAGTGGAACATGCTTTGGGAAATAAGTTCTGTGACTCATCTTTCCCACACACTACTTTACCTTGGTGCTTATGATGATGAAATATGTACACATTACCAAATACACAGAAGGTCTTACCAACACAGAGTTAAAATGAATTAAAGAGCTACTCTTATGAATTTAAAATGCCACTCACAAATTCTGTGAGAATAGCACTGAGAGAAAAGAAAAAGGTCAAAAGGGAAAAATAAGATTTATAGATTTTAGCATCATTCCAACTTCTTTGAAACAACTTCCATTTCCATCTGGGAAAAACGTATTCGGTTTTCAATTACCCATTCAGATCAAATATTCCAATAATCTGACATTTCTGTATAATATATGCATCAGGGGAGAACTTCATAATATTAATTCTAGTGATATCAAAATAAAATTTATACCCTTGATCCTTCAAGAATCACATAGAGTCTTGTTGTATTTCTTTGCCTAACAGTCAATGCAGGCAGATTCTTTATCAGCTGAGCTACCAGGGAAGCCAGAAAGTAGTCCTTCCAAATGTATACCGTGGGTTGGAAACCAGTGGAACATGCTTTGGGAAATAAGTTCTGTGACTCATCTTTCCCACACACTACTTTACCTTGGTGCTTATGATGATGAAATATGTACACATTACCAAATACACAGAAGGTCTTACCAACACAGAGTTAAAATGAATTAAAGAGCTACTCTTATGAATTTAAAATGCCACTCACAAATTCTGTGAGAATAGCACTGAGAGAAAAGAAAAAGGTCAAAAGGGAAAAATAAGATTTATAGATTTTAGCATCATTCCAACTTCTTTGAAACAACTTCCATTTCCATCTGGGAAAAACGTATTCGGTTTTCAATTACCCATTCAGATCAAATATTCCAATAATCTGACATTTCTGTATAATATATGCATCAGGGGAGAACTTCATAATATTAATTCTAGTGATATCAAAATAAAATTTATACCCTTGATCCTTCAAGAATCACATAGAGTCTTGTTGTATTTCTTTGCCTAACAGTCATAAAAACATTCCATGACCTGCCTTGCATCTGTTGTTCTAAAATAACTTCACAATAATGTATAATTTCTATTCTTATTTTGTTGAAACCACTGGCATTTTCCCAGGCCGTAAACAAAAACAGCATTCTAGAAACCGCCAGACATCAAGTATACAATTTTCTTCCCTAATACTTGGTCTAAAAGAAAGGCTATCCTTGCACATTTACTGTAACCATTGTGCATGCACTCATATTCTGCTACCATCTAGTTAAATTCATTTTTAATGAGTCACATAATGACGCACTGTATATTTTTGTTGCTAAATTTATTAACATATACTTATGGGAATATAGTTATACAGTTTTTCTTGTGGTGTTTGTGTTTGGACTAATTTTTGCTAATTTTCTTTTCTTTTTCCAAGGGATATTTTTGTCTTTCTAAACCTCAAGAATTACCTTTGATGTGGTTATCAAAAAAGAATTCAGAAGTTTTGGTATTCTTAGGCATATATTCTTAATATGTATTATCCATACACGTTGAAAAGGATTTCCCTTTAGCTAAAATGGTAAAGAATCTGCCTGCAATGCAGGAAACCAGGGTTCTATCCCTGGGTCAGGAAGATTCTCTGGAGAAAGGAATGACAATTCACTCCATTATTCTCGCCTGGAGAATCCTGTGGACAGAGAAACCTGGAGGGCTACAGTTCATAAAGTTGCAAAGACTTGGACACGACTGAGCGACTAACACATACACATTGAAAACTTCTTTGGAAGATAGACATGACATGTAAATTTTACCTTCAAAATTTCCATCACTGGATTCAGTCTCATATGATAAATGGAGGACAGCAACTATAATGAATGTTTTATAGCAATAAATTTCACTCTTAAATTCAAGATCTATGGACTACAGTAGCAAAATAAAGTGACCCATGTTGTCAGTGAGACTAAAAACACAGTAAAAAAAAAATCACAGGAGACAATGGAAATATACATGAGCTTTGGAGTTTCATAGAAAATATTTTAACCTCTCAGCATCTGTTTCTTCTATTAGAAAATAAGAATAATATTACCTATCTCAAAAAGCTGTGAAAAGATAAAACATGCTTAAAGGTTCTTACATCTTTAATACATAGAATCAATTAAAATAAAATAAAACAGCCAGTTAATAACTTTGTCATTTTATTCTATGTAGTGATGGATATTTAATGAGTAAATCTACATGTGTTCATATCATGCTATGCATACACATCTACGAATAAAGCCAGATATGCTAACATACACTAAAGTCCACAACAAAGCAGAGTTATGTGAAGACTTGAGTTAGATAAAGTGTAGAAAGACCTTATTTTCCTATTAAGATCAGTTATGTACATGCATCATTGCTAAATAGGAAGTTGGAAATTTATTCAATGTCAAGAAAAGCCATTTAGCCACTGATGATTCACATTTTGCCTTGAGTAGTCTGGCAGGAAACTGGCATATCACTTGTTGGCAAATTTGAATGGTATTAAATTGAACAGGTAAAAAATAGACTTGTGAATTAAGCAAATTAAATTTGCAGTACATGTTTCCGAATAGCATGGATGAAGGAATGCTGATGTAATTTACAGAAAGCCCAAGGATTCACAGCACAGGCATCCTTTCCAAAAAGCAAACCTCTAGGGCATTCCGGAGCTCCCTACTCCTACTCCTACCCCTAGCATAGCAGAGCGCGTGACTATCAGGTGCGTGGCCTTGAGCCCTCAGTCTCCTCACACCAAAACCAAAAGTCATCAGTCCTTATTCTGTCCAAGCATGATGTGGTGAGGCTGAGTTCCATGATCCCATGGTCATCTATCTGGTCAAGCATCCATATTTGTATTTATGTTCACTTGCTCTGATAAAAACTCTCTCTACTTCTAGTTCAACTCAATTTGAATTCAATACAATTCAATACAAAAAAATGTACAAAGTGATTGTGGTTCTGACTCATCTCCCTACTTTAACCTCCAGTTTCCAAAACTTTTCTGAATCCAAACAATCCCTTAACTCTCTGATTCACTATTTTCAGGCTTCACTGATTTGGGTTTTAGCTTAAATCTCTAATTCTGTTTTGCAACCCCTACTCCCATTTCCTTTCATTTCTCTAGTGATGCAAAAATCATCTATAGTGTATTCACTCCAGGTATACACACTTTAGGGAGGCAAGGATTTATTCCAACATTATAATCACTGAACGGGAGAAGGGAATCCCTATTATGCTTCTAGGAATGAAATTATGCCATTCATCCAAGAGAATATGAGCTCTGAAAGAGGAACTGCTCATGCTGCATGAACATTTTCAGAGGGATATTTTTTACTTTTGTGTGTTCAACATAACAACCAAAATACAATTTCATGGGAGGTAGGAAGAACCTGGAATTGCCTCTCTTAGATGTTGACTTTTTTAGTTTTTCCACAAATCCAAGTAAAATCAAAATATAACTAATTTAGAATACTAAACTAACTCCAAAGCCTTGACTGGATCCTTCAGCAAAATTAGACCTCCTGGGCACAGTCCCAAGAGACAAGCTGATGTCCTGATGTTTCAAAAACAGTAACAAAGAAAAATGAGGTTTCCAACCACCAGTCTTTTTTCCTTTTTAAACACTCAAGTCTTAGAATACTGATTTTAACCATGGTAAATCCATCCTCAGCCCACAGTCTGGATATCACTGGAAGATACAGGCCCTGTCAGACTAGTACCTTTCCATGTCTGGGATGAATGGTGGTTTTATTTCCAGAATATTCTGCATTTCGATGTTACACTTCTCCAACCACCTCTCCCCTAAAAATGTTCATAGATACGAGCCTTTGGATCTCATTCATGTCAGTGTTCGTAAATGGAGACCAGATGACATAGCCATTCCAAAGCCAGACACCAGCCTTGATAACCATTGCTATTCAGCCTACTGCCTTCCCCTTCAGAAGACTGCTGAAAGTCAAGATTGGCCACATGGTATTCAGCAAGCACTTAACTGTCTAACAAGGACAATTTTTTTCTATATCTCTTTCTTGACCTGTGTTACTCTAGGCCCTGTTTCTCATCTGCTTTCCTCTCCTATGTAAATCCCAATGTTTCTATCATATTAGATAAGGCTATGAACTTCCTGAGCTTTTCTTCTCATCCCTTACGGGGCTGGCTTCCAACCAAACCCGGATTAGCTCCAGTTACAGTTACTGATCTTTCACACGATGAGCTTCATAGGAAGAGCAGAAGAAAGCTGACGGCAAAAAAAAAAAAAAAAAAAAAAAAAATCACAGGAGACAATGGAAATATACATGAGCTTTGGAGTTTCATAGAAAATATTTTAACCTCTCAGCATCTGTTTCTTCTATTAGAAAATAAGAATAATATTACCTATCTCAAAAAGCTGTGAAAAGATAAAACATGCTTAAAGGTTCTTACATCTTTAATACATAGAATCAATTAAAATAAAATAAAACAGCCAGTTAATAACTTTGTCATTTTATTCTATGTAGTGATGGATATTTAATGAGTAAATCTACATGTGTTCATATCATGCTATGCATACACATCTACGAATAAAGCCAGATATGCTAACATACACTAAAGTCCACAACAAAGCAGAGTTATGTGAAGACTTGAGTTAGATAAAGTGTAGAAAGACCTTATTTTCCTATTAAGATCAGTTATGTACATGCATCATTGCTAAATAGGAAGTTGGAAATTTATTCAATGTCAAGAAAAGCCATTTAGCCACTGATGATTCACATTTTGCCTTGAGTAGTCTGGCAGGAAACTGGCATATCACTTGTTGGCAAATTTGAACGGTATTAAATTGAACAGGTAAAAAATAGACTTGTGAATTAAGCAAATTAAATTTGCAGTACATGTTTCCGAATAGCATGGATGAAGGAATGCTGATGTAATTTACAGAAAGCCCAAGGATTCACAGCACAGGCATCCTTTCCAAAAAGCAAACCTCTAGGGCATTCCGGAGCTCCCTACTCCTACTCCTACCCCTAGCATAGCAGAGCGCGTGACTATCAGGTGCGTGGCCTTGAGCCCTCAGTCTCCTCACACCAAAACCAAAAGTCATCAGTCCTTATTCTGTCCAAGCATGATGTGGTGAGGCTGAGTTCCATGATCCCATGGTCATCTATCTGGTCAAGCATCCATATTTGTATTTATGTTCACTTGCTCTGATAAAAACTCTCTCTACTTCTAGTTCAACTCAATTTGAATTCAATACAATTCAATACAAAAAAATGTACAAAGTGATTGTGGTTCTGACTCATCTCCCTACTTTAACCTCCAGTTTCCAAAACTTTTCTGAATCCAAACAATCCCTTGACTCTCTGATTCACTATTTTCAGGCTTCACTGATTTGGGTTTTAGCTTAAATCTCTAATTCTGTTTTGCAACCCCTACTCCCATTTCCTTTCATTTCTCTAGTGATGCAAAAATCATCTATAGTGTATTCACTCCAGGTATACACACTTTAGGGAGGCAAGGATTTATTCCAACATTATAATCACTGAACGGGAGAAGGGAATCCCTATTATGCTTCTAGGAATGAAATTATGCCATTCATCCAAGAGAATATGAGCTCTGAAAGAGGAACTGCTCATGCTGCATGAACATTTTCAGAGGGATATTTTTTACTTTTGTGTGTTCAACATAACAACCAAAATACAATTTCATGGGAGGTAGGAAGAACCTGGAATTGCCTCTCTTAGATGTTGACTTTTTTAGTTTTTCCACAAATCCAAGTAAAATCAAAATATAACTAATTTAGAATACTAAACTAACTCCAAAGCCTTGACTGGATCCTTCAGCAAAATTAGACCTCCTGGGCACAGTCCCAAGAGACAAGCTGATGTCCTGATGTTTCAAAAACAGTAACAAAGAAAAATGAGGTTTCCAACCACCAGTCTTTTTTCCTTTTTAAACACTCAAGTCTTAGAATACTGATTTTAACCATGGTAAATCCATCCTCAGCCCACAGTCTGGATATCACTGGAAGATACAGGCCCTGTCAGACTAGTACCTTTCCATGTCTGGGATGAATGGTGGTTTTATTTCCAGAATATTCTGCATTTCGATGTTACACTTCTCCAACCACCTCTCCCCTAAAAATGTTCATAGATACGAGCCTTTGGATCTCATTCATGTCAGTGTTCGTAAATGGAGACCAGATGACATAGCCATTCCAAAGCCAGACACCAGCCTTGATAACCATTGCTATTCAGCCTACTGCCTTCCCCTTCAGAAGACTGCTGAAAGTCAAGATTGGCCACATGGTATTCAGCAAGCACTTAACTGTCTAACAAGGACAATTTTTTTCTATATCTCTTTCCTGACCTGTGTTACTCTAGGCCCTGTTTCTCATCTGCTTTCCTCTCCTATGTAAATCCCAATGTTTCTATCATATTAGATAAGGCTATGAACTTCCTGAGCTTTTCTTCTCATCCCTTACGGGGCTGGCTTCCAACCAAACCCGGATTAGCTCCAGTTACAGTTACTGATCTTTCACACGATGAGCTTCACAGGAAGAGCAGAAGAAAGCTGATGGCAAAAAAAAAAAAAAAAACCCGGCAAAAAAAAAAATCATGTTGGAATCAGAATATATACCATGAGTCATAGATAGCATGCCTCAATAATTGTTGTCTAGTACCTAGAAAAGCAAAAGCAGTCTTCAGAAAGGAAATGAATGAAAATGAAGTGAAGATCAACAACANAGAAAAAAAAAAAAAAAAAAAAAAAAAAACGGCAAAAAAAAAAAATCATGTTGGAATCAGAATATATATCATGAGTCATAGACAGCATGCCTCAATAATTGTTGTCTAGTACCTAGAAAAGCAAAAGCAGTCTTCAGAAAGGAAATGAATGAAAATGAAGTGAAGATCAACAACACAGAAGCCCTGGACTCTGTGTGTGCCCCTTTCACCATGGATGCTTACTACAGTAGAGGAAGCCACGGACTTCTTGGACACCCCCAAATACCCACCAAGTCATGTGCTCTGTTGGAAAAACTGCAATGAGGGCAAGAGGAAATCATTCTTTATGGGTAAACTCAAGCTCAACCTATGAAATGTAGAACAATTCTACAGTGTCATAAAGAAGGAGGGGCCAAGAAACATGTCATACAAGGTAAAGAATGGACTATATCAGCAAAAGGAAGTGGTATAATAAGGCAGAGAAGCAGAGCTGAGAATAGCAATATAAAGGCTCTAGATATCAATGAATCTGAAAGGCACAAAATGCATGAATGCTGTTCTCACGTGGGAAAAGATTTCTTCACTTTCTTAATCAAACTTTCAATAAACGTTCACTTAATACCACATGTTGGGTCTGTAAGACAGACAAAGCTCTTAGCGCCAAGCAGAAGTTTTTTTTATTTTCAGCGTCATGATTACATACCTTACATAGACTGTTAATTCCACAGTTTTCTTACAGTTCAGTTCAGTTCAGTCACTCAGTCGTGTCCGACTCTTTGCGACCCCATGAATCACAGCATGCCAGGCCTCCCTGTCCATCACCAACTCCCGGAGTTCACTCAGACTCACTTCCATCAAGTCAGTGATGCCATCCAGCCATCTCATCCTCTGTCATCCCCTTCTCCTCCTGCCCCTACTCCCTCCCAGCATCAGAATCTTTTCCAATGAGTCAACATTTCACATGAGGTGGCCAAAGTACTGGAGTTTCAGCTTTAGCATCATTCCTTCCAAAGAAATCCTAGGGTTGATCTCCTTCAGAATGGACTGGTTGGATCTCCTTGCACTCCAAGGGACTCTCAAGAGTCTTCTCCAACACCACAGTTCAAACGCATCAATTCTTCGGCGCTCAGCCTTCTTCACAGTCCAACTCTCACATCCATACATGACTACTGGAAAAACCACAGCCTTGACTAGACGGACCTTAGTCGGCAAAGTAATGTCTCTGACATGTTCCTAAATGATTCTTCACAACTAGAGAGGGCTCATGCAAAGAGAAATCTACCTGTTTATGGACAAGTTCCCAACATACTCCATATCATACATACAACTTGTAAATGCAGAGAGCTGAGATCATGTTATCATTAATCATATATATGTATCTATACTGGTTAGGTCATTACCTCCCTCTAAAAGGAATATATATCTGAGCAACAGTTCTCCAAGCCAGTGCATGCTCTTAGTACTGAACAGGAAAAATAGACAGGGTAGCACATTTGACCCTAGACTACAAGACTAGTCTAAGATGTATGTGGGATAGCATTCATTTATTGTAACACTATGTTAAAAATTTAATTCCAATAAAGTGTCTTTTTTATTTTATTGAACTAAATGATTCACAGGATGCCTGCAATGACATTTCCAATCAACTCATTGTTTCCACTTCTATCACTATTTAGTTCCCAAATATGTAGAATGTGATTGAATGAATGGATAGATGGATGGATAGATGATTAGCTGTGATTACTTACATATTTTTCCCCTTAACGTTTATTCCTCTAAAACACCAAATTGGCCACTGTTTTCTGAAACATATTCTCTGACGCCTTTTGAGAACTTTGATTTCTTAATTATTTTCTTTCTTTCATTTGTTTTCTTATTTCTTCTACTCCTTCCAAATTCTTCCAGTACATTTAGGTCTCCTCAACTCCTAGAGAATGGCACATGGAGCCTCTAGTGTCTTAATAATTCCCATGCTACATGCACCTCTGTTCTATCAGCTCTTTCTAAATTTTATGAATGAGAAGTAAAATGCCTCTTCTCCCAGAAGCTGCCCCTGCCAAGGTCTCATTGATTTTCCACTGTCAAATGATCAAGCAGTAATAATCACTTCATCATTCAAAAAATTCTTGGTGACTCTCATTCTTAGACGCCAAGGCATGGAAGCTCCTGTGAGCTGAATGTCACCCAGTTACTTAACAGGAGCCATCAGTGGCAAGCCACAATGGGGTAAGAAAATAGAAAATTTATGTATGAAACAGTATTTCAAAAAAAAAAAAAATTTAAAGCTCAGTGGCAATAGAATGCTGTCCAAAAAGGCCCAAGGTAGCCTCGTGGTTAAGAGTGCAGGCCCTGGCAACCATCTGCCAGGGTTTCTCATCCTGACCCTGCCACTCATGAACCACGTGACTTTAGCCAAACTGCTTATTGTCTCTGTGCCCTAATTTCCTCTTTTTTTAATTTTTATTTTGAGTGTGAAATAGCACAGACATCTTCAACCCTTTAGTAGTTTGCATATCTTCAGATTAACTCCACTAGCAAAAATTTCTACCTGTAAGTATGTGCTGTGCTTAGTTTCTCAGTATTGTCTGACTGTGACCCCACAGGCTGTAGCCCATCAGCTTCCTCTGTCCTTGGGGATTCTCCAAGCAATGATACTGGAGTGGGTTGCCATGCCCTCCTCCAGGGGAACTTCCCAACCCAGAGATCAAACCCAGGTCTCCCACATTGCAGGTGGATTCTTTACCATGTGAGCCACCAGGGAAGCCCAAGAATACCGTAGTGAGTAGCCTATCCCTTCTCCAGCTGGATCTTCCCAACCCCAGAATCAAACCAGGATCTTCTGCATTGCAGGTGGATTCTTTACTAGCTGAGCTACCAAGGAAGCCTGACTCTAAATATGTCATTTTTTTTAAAATTCCAGAGTCAGTTTTATCTCAAATTCTGAATAATCTGAGATTCTCTTTATTTTTAAATCTTGCTTTTCTTCAACAATAGATTCTGAGAATTATATTAGTCTTCTTTGACCTCACCTAAGCGAAAATCTTCCACAAGATCTGTTTTCAGAAGAATCTAAGTTCTCACATTTCTTCAGTCCTTTTTGTCTGACTATTATGTTCCGGTCCTCTCTCTTCTAATGTCCTTTATTCAAAGATTCGCTTATCCTCTGTATCCAGCTCTCCCAGATTAATCCAATATCATGTATATTTTCAGCTCTATACTTTTTCTCATTACTTTGACTAATATTTAGTAAGTATCTACTATGTTGCAGATTTAAGCCCAACAGATAATGCAGAGAACAAACATTTTTTCTAAACTCACACAGCTTGAATTTTAGGTGGGAAAAATAGACAACAAATAAGTAAATATACAATATATAGGTGGTAATAAGTTTTAAAAGAAAATCAAGCAGACTAAGAGGTTACTATCTCTAGATAGAATTGTCTACATAACTTGATTAGAGAGGGTTTCTCTGATGAGATGGCATTTGAGCAGACACCTGGCTAAGGTAAAAGATGTTGAAAATCTGATTTTTTGTTCTAGGTAGCAGCGCAGGCATGAGTGTCTTTACAATCAGGAAATCTATTTCTATAAGCTTCAGTTTTCTTCTCTGTAAAATGACAATGATAGCAATATCATCATTTTAGAATTGATGTAAAGATGAGAGATAATGCCCACACAAGATTAGAAAAGGACCTGGTGCAATAAATGATAGTTATTATTCTCTCACATAACTATGTAACTTTGTGACTGTAAAAATTGAGTATAAGCACACATTACTTTCTGAAAACTGCCTGAAAAGCATTTCAGAATTTACAGCAAATTGTGTCAAGCTGATAATGCAGAAGGCAGCATAAAACATTGAAGAGAAGATGAGTTTAAAAGACAAACAAATCTCTGAACCCTTACATACTAGTAAAGAGATCTTGGTAAAGTTCTCCAAATCTTAGTTTCTTACTCTGTATAATGGATTGCATTAAGAATTAAATAAATCGATATATGAAAAAGCATAATCCTTGACCTACACGAATGCTGGTTTCTTTCTCCATAGCTTCTCCTGACTTAAGGTAACACCATTTGGTCATGTAATTTGATGCACTGAATTACACTTGTCACATTTTGTAGGTGACATTTAAAATGTGATTCCATGTGGTCACAATAAGCTTGAGGTTATTGAGGAATGAGGAGAAGGCAAGACGGAGCAAGAATGATAAGGGCCTGCAACCAACGACTTCTACCAAATTCCCTAAAATTCTATAGAATGAGAGGTCTTGCAGAATTTTTCTGCTTAACAAAGTGTGTCTAACTCAAGAGTGCCTTGTTTTATCAAAAGTGAGGAACTCCTTCCTCAAAAGGAGGAAGACCCAGCAATTTCAAACAGCATCAAAAAAAATGTCCTTACCAAAGACAGGATCCTAAAAGCCACTAACAATCACTATTGCATCAGATTTTTTTTAACAGTAAAAATACCAAGGTGTCCAGAGTCAATTAAAGAGAATAACCTAAGATACCAGGTGGTGCTGTGAAAGTCACTCAATTGTGTCCAACTCTTTGTGACCCCATGGACTAGACAGTCCATTGAATTCTCCAGGCCAGGATACTGGAGTGGGTAGCCATTCCCTTCTCCAGCAGATCTTTCCAACCCAGGAATTGAACCAGGGTCTCCTACATTGTTCACAGGAGCAATTCTTTACCAGCTGAGATACTAGGGAATCTTCCTGCCAATGCGAGAGGCACAAGAGATGCAGGTTTGATTGCTGCATTGGGAAGATCTCCTGGAGGAAGAAATGGCAACCCACTACTGTATTTTTGCCTGGAAAATTCCGTGGACAGAAGAGCCTGGTGGGCTATAGTCTATGGGGTCAAGAGAATCAGACATAACTGAGCAACAAAGCACACACCAACACAAGAAGAAGTGGTATCACTTTGAGGAGCTTATTTAAATCAGAAAAAAAGCTTTAAAACAAAACAAAACAAAAAAAGGGATAATACAATCAAATCCTGGCTGAGTTTCAAATTTGGACATAGGTTCTTTCACAGCTGATGTAGAAAAACATGTTCATCATTCAGCAAATATGACTGAGAGCCCGCCGCACATCAGATCTCTTTCTAGGCAGTAGGGAACGCCATGTGGACACAGCACTTTTTTTGAAAACCCCTGCCTTTGGTATGCATATCATCAAGGGAGGACAACAACTGATAAACAAGTGAAATATCTGGCAGGCAGATGGTATTAAATGCTATGGAAAAGAATAATAAAGACAGACGCTAGCTATATGAAATGCAGGGTCCAGTGGGGAGGACTGCTATTTTAAATAGGGTAGTCAGGAACATTCTCCTCATTATGAAGGTGACTTTCCGGGAAAGATCTTACAGGTGTGACAGGGGGAATCATTAAGATCCCTGGGATATGAGCATGTCAGACCAAAAAAAAAAAAAAAATGACAAATGAAGGGCTTTTGAGGCAGGGACTTACTTGGATTATTAAGCAAGTGCAATCCTAAAGGAAATCAACCCTGAATATTCATTGGAAGGACTGAAGCTGAAGCTCCAATACTTTTGCCACCTGATGAGAAGAGCTGACTTGCTGGAAAAGACCCTGATGCTGGGAAAGACTGAGGGCAAGAGGAAAAGGGGACAAGAGAGGATGAGATGGTTGGATGGCATCATTGACTCAATGGACTTGAGTTTGAGCAGACTCAGCGAGATAGCAGGGCATGCTACAGTTCACGGGGCTGCAGAGGGTCAGACGCCACTTAGGTCAGAGATTACCTTGTGCCCCCTGACCCTGAATGACTGAACAACAAAAGCAAGTGCAAAGAGAGTGTGCAGCTGATGAAAAGTGAACCAAGGACAAGAGTAAGGGATGAAGCCAAGAGGTTATCTCAGGGACCAGATCCAGTGGCACTAGTGAGCCATTACCAAGACTGCGCCTTTTACTGTGAGATGGGGACTACTAACAGGTTTTGAGAAAAGGACGGAAATGAGACGACACTGAGCTGCTATGGTATTCATATTGGCTACACTGAAATGGGCAGAAGAAGGGAGATAATAATCAAGATGGATGATTACAATGGCTATGAACCAATATTTTATTTTGAGAAAATTCCTTTTTTTTTTTTCAAGATAGAAAGACTGCAAACAAGTCATATATATGTGTGTTAATTTTTTGTTTATTTTTAGGAGGGATGAATTGGAGATCAATTTGAGAAGCCTGTTAGACACCCAACAATATCCAGCAAAGAAAGCAAGTGGCTATTCATGTCAGAGTTCAGGGGAGTGGTCCTGGCTAGAAATACAAATTTAGGATTTTTCCACACACAGATGGCACGTAAAGACTCAGAGAAGATGAGATAAGCCTAGAGAGAGCATACAGAGAGAGGAGAGAGGCCTGAGGATTGAGCTCCTCAAGGAGAGGAGAGACAGCTATGCAGGGACCTATCGGTGAGTTGGAAGGACAAGCAGAGAGCCAATGTTGTAGATGCTCCATGAAAGAAATCTTTTAAAAAGAAAGGAGTCATCTACTGTGGGGAAAAAATTACAGCCACTGAACTGAATTGATGTGGCTTAAGACCAGAAGACTGACCATTACGTTTTATAAAGCACTGCTGACTTTAAGAAGAGAGTATCCATGGTGCAGCCAGAGAGGAGAAAAGGAGAGGCAGGAGCTGGTAATGTCAGGTTAAGACAACTTTTGGGTGCACTTTGCTCTAAAACGGAACTGAGAACTGGGGAAGACTGCAGGTTGTAGAAGACAGGGATTTCTTGGTTTTGTTTTTGAAGGGGGAGAAATTACAGCACAGGAGGAGAAAGTTTGATGCTGAGGAGAGAAAGGATGCGATGGCTGAAGTGGCATTCAGGGTCAGGGGGCACAAGGTAATCTCTGACCCAAGTGGAGGGGCTGGTCCCCAATAGGCCTGCGGTCAACACCGCATCCCTCAGGAGGAAGCCAGGACCTCCGGCCCAGAGGCAAGTAAGAGGGTGAAAGCGGAAAGAAAGTTCGTTCCGACACGTCAGACTAGTTAATGCTACCAGTCTCTCTAAGCTGTAAGTATGCAAAGCTATAAAAAGCCAAGACAGTTGCCCTAGCAGCTGACCTGAACCTAGAAGGTGCAGACTGTGAGAGGCCCATGTGATTATGCTCGGGAAGGGGTCTTAGAACTGCCACACAAGTAGAGTCTGTTTGGAATAGGGTGAGTGAAGAGAAGGGAAAATAGAGGGAAGAGAGTAAAGAAAAGGCCACACACAATCTTAAATTCAATATTTCACTCCCATTAAAGATAAGCTGTTTATAAGCTTCAGTGTAGGGCACATATTTCTAAGTAGAAACTCTGTGGTTCCTCTTCCCAAACATAAATCATGATCACCCTCCACTCTGCATTCTGGGAGTCCTCGAGGCAAAGGGACAAGACTTGAGGTACAGTAATAAAAATCTGAGTATTATAAAATCCACCCTGAGTTCCAAGAAGAAACGAAAAACTTGAAGAGAGCTCTGAAAATTACTTATTAAACCAGGCACGGTGCAGTCTTACACATTTTATTAATGTTCTCAGGAATCCAAATGCACACCTTGATACCTATGTGAGGATTTTTTTTCTAACTCAATTATGGCTCTATGTGCTTTAAAGATGAACTATGAAGTGTTTTTCGACTAAATGTCTTGATAAAATAATGAATATTAAATAGGCTTCAGAGCCGCAAAAAGGACTTAGCACAGGAATGTCTTTGTGGTAGCTGAGGAGTGCCCCCTACAGTCTGACGTGCGCTACACAAGCAGTTGACAAGGAAAAAACAGAGCTATAGTGCAGGAGTCTCAAAAGGATGCAGTGAGAGGAAGGTAAGCTACCTCGGCTGAGAAAATACGACTTTAAAGTCTAAGAAATATATGGACACTATAAATTCCTATCTGTACATATTTCTGAACAGCAAGAAATGACAGACTTTTTGCATGGATTTTTCTTCTAGTTGGCTATCAGCACCTATTGCTTACAACTAAAAAATAAAAAATGCAATGTGTAAGTAAAGTCTGTTTTTGTTCATTGGTTATTTTACATCAAGATTTGAATATACATGAAAATAATAGTGAGAAGAACATTATACTCTACTATGCAAAAGAAAACGGTATCTGGGATCAGAAATCATTTGCATCTGATGTTAGTAACATGAAAAGAAAATGTAACATATTTATTAAAATGAAGTTTGGGTTTGAGGTTTTATTCATTTTTGTAAAAACTTCACAAAGAAGTATTTTACTTTCTGTGAACATCATCTCTTAAAATGCTAATGATTTTCAAACTGAAAATCACAGGAAGACATGAAAGACTTAACAGCATATTTTAAAATACTCATAAATGTATACATAAATACTGTGTCAAATATGTTGCATTAATATTCAAAATTATATCCTGTATAATGTATATTGCAACATTATCCAAGAGGCATAAAGTTTATGGTATATCAACAAATTGAAGGGGATAAATTTCATATATAATAATATATTCAGTTTAATTTTCCATTTATAAAGAAAAAGAGAAACAAAATATATACTGAAAACCCTTGAAATTTTTTACTGGAAAAATTTCAAATACTAATATTGGTGTAATTTAAATACACCAGCATATTTGGTGTTTGTAACTATTAAATTAAACCCAGAATTATATAAAAGCTTAGCAATGGACAGAGCAATATTTATCGAAGTTAACAGCCTTTCACATGATCTTTGAATAAATGCAGATCTTTGGAAAATTGAATTTAACATCATAAAATGTTCATTTAGACTCAATTTCACATACATTCATGAGATATACATAAATGAATATGAGTAAATTGATAAATTTTACTTTAAGCATTTTAATAATGTTTTCACATTCAGAAAGAGGCAATAAGGATCATATCATATGAAATACTTGTTTTTTCTTATGAAATCTAATAAACTATAATATAACATATATCACTGCTTTCTATAAAATTATTTAAAAAGTTGTATAATGAGGAAATAATAAAATATTTTTGTTTCCTGTAGAAAAAACTAGAATCCTAAGGAAAAACTGCTTGATATGTTAATCATTCTAAGTATTCTGGCTATTAATCTAATAAACAGATTGTTTCTTCCTTCCTGCCTCCTAATAAGGTATATGTGATGCACTCAGATGTTAAAACATTAGTACTTGTGGAAATCTTGCTAAAAATTGTTAGTATGTAGACCCCACAAATGTACTTTCAAATTAATGAATCTGTCTGTTTTCATATTTAATTAACCTTTCGAATTCATTCACCCACATTATAGAATCTTTGCCAAAATGCAATTTAAAATTAAATGATATTTTAGTAGTATGAAAAATTGAAATATTTCAACACTGTCATGATTCTTTAATTTTTAAATCAAAAAAATAAAAGGAAGGAAAGAAGGGAGGGAGGAAGGAAGGAAGGAAGGGAGGGAGGAAAAGTAATCCATTGATTTAATTAAATGAATTAACATTTGTAAAATTAACAATTTCCAAAAAATATATAATTAACAATTTCCAAAAACAGTTTTCGTCCATAAAGAATTTTAGTATCCCTAGGTAACAATTAGAAATGAAAAAACTAAAACGCATCCAAGCCTTAAATATTATTTAATGTTGATTATATAGACTTGACTTGTGGAAATGCACCGAAGAGCAATTAAGACAATTTAAAATAAACTTTTATTCAAATTGAAAACACAATTGTAGGTTGTATATACTCCTTTGGTGTTTAGAAGATATCATAAATTCAGTCACTTCCTCATGCCCCGGAAAATTCAGCCCATTTTTTAGAAAGGCGATTGCTTTCATACTGTTCCTGCCATGAAAAATGCTACCTTTTTTGGCTAATACAAAGAAACCACAATTAACAGTGAAACCATAAATACTTTCTGTGTTAACCACAAATGGCCTTTCCCATAGAAAAATGGCTTACATGTGTTCTAAATGTGTTTGGTTTCATTTTGTATGGAAGGAGCTGTGGGTATGTTTTTATCTAAGAAAAGAACATGGCATGCACATGCACAGCTTTCTAAAATGAGAAACACTCATTGAATTTAACCATAGTTTTGTCTGGGCCGGAAATTCGGAATTAAGCTCCATGGGTGATGATTTTGGATTCTCTGGACAGGGCTTTAGGGTTTACTTGCCAAACTTTCTTGGACTCTGTGAAGCACAAGGCAGGAGGGACCTTTGCCTGTGTCACGTTAGTGTCTCTCGTCTAACCATGGGCTGAGCTCAGGAGTTCATCGACTTCACACTTTTCCACTCCATCGAGTCAATCTGGGTCTGTCCCCTACATAACTGTTGACTGCTCTGGGTCAGTTCTCTGTGTGTGCCTGTCTGTGTGTAGTTGTACCTAATTTCTTGTATTTATTTGTTACGTGAACATCAAAGTCTATGGAAATCTGCATATGTTTATGTTAAGAATCATTTCTCTATTTGAATAATACACATGCTAGATAATCTTTTAAGACACTGTCACACTCTGAGAATACAAGGGAAAGAGCAAGGCCTTCTAAGAACATGACGTTATGCTCACTTCCATAGTGAGTCTCCTTACAAAGAGCCTAAATGGAAATTAGCACAAATCTTCTGTAGATTTTCACTGGCCATAAATAAATTATAATAAGGAAATTTAACTGAAAGTCAGGCATTGCTCAGAATGCTTGATTGAATTTATACCCACAAAACAACCATCAGAGTAAAAGATTTTCCCATATAAATTATCTTTTGAAAACGTTTTTATAAAAACGTGTACCATTATGAAGATGCATTTGCTCCTTTATTACATAAAGTTTATCTTAATAAGTTATAGGACTATTCTAAAGAATACAAATGCAACCTTCTTATCAATTACAAGCTTAAAACAATAAACTGAACATTTGGAGTTTTTTCAAACATTCTGTTTATTTTAAATGTGTTGAGAGAATTTCTGGTTTCAAAAGAAAGAAAATCATAATTTTCAGGCCCTATAAATTCTCTTATTAAAAAAAAAAGTAGTATATTCATGGCACTGAAACCAGTTTAAGAAGAAGAAATCCTGTTCAGAAAATTGTTTGCCATCATGCAGACAAAGCTATTGATTGAGCTATCATTATATTGCCTTTATACTTTGAGAATTTGTGATTAATTTGAATATGTTTATTAAATTGGTGATTCAAAATTAGAATTCTTTGGTTAGTTGATTCATTTTCCTGAGGATAAGTTTCAGAAAGGGTGTAGCAGTAAGTTATTGCCCTACTGGGGGCCTCACCCCCAAAGGAAGGGATAATGGAATTTTCTAAAACTGCAGACTTTTATTTATTAAAATATCTATCTCCCCTTTATTTTGAGCTATGTAATACACTACAACAAAACTCAGAAAGTCTTTTATTTTGCTTATACTCAATTATCCTTTTAAAATGTAGGCTCAAAAATATAAAGTCAAAATAAAAAATAAAGAAACCTGTATTAATATTGGATCTATTGAGAACTAGGTTGCTCTGTTTATAACCAGAGGAGCTACTACTGTATTTAAAATTTTGTTAGATGTATATTATTAAAAGGGTGTGTGTGATGAGAGACTTGAATTTAATTGTGGTTAAAAACTTCAGACAGGCACATGAAAATAAAATATTAACCTAGTGAGAAAACTGTAAACACTTTTTGATTAATCCTGAAGTATTTTTTCAAAAGAAATTATAAAGTGACACAAAAACATTCCTAGGAGTAATTTTAATATAAGATCGTGTTAATGTAACAACTTTTTAAGTTTCTAATGAGAGATATAAATAATTTGTTTTATTACATTATGTCTCAGATCACCATTTAAGTTAAAATATAGAGACTTAGGGCACCTGCATCACCAATACAATGGACATGAACTTGGGCAAACTTTGGACGATGGTGAGAGACAGAGAGGTCTGGCGTGTTGCAGTCCATGGGGCTGCAAAGAGTCAGACACAGCTGGGAGACTGAACAACAACATAAAGCCTTTCTAAAGATGGCCGGAAACAAAGAAAACAAGACAAAACTTGATTTTAAATATTTGAATATCTTTCCCCCAAAAAATTCATCTTGCAAAACAGAACATTTTTTTTTCCTGTTCAACATTTTTCCATCCTGCATACATTTTCATTTGCAATACTAGGAAAAGAAAGCAAAACAATTGCACCACCTATAATCAAAACTTTTTACTGTCAGAAGAATGTTAAAACGATAGTATTTTACAAACAGCGTCAGTCTTAGAAGTGAGGCCTTCAAAATACTCTCGCATTCTGTTGTCGCTGTTGTCCCACCTCTTTGTGACCTCATGGACTGCAGCATGCCAGGCTCCTCTGTCTTCTACTGTCTCCTGGGGTTTGCCCAGATTTATGCCCATTGAGTGGATGATGCTATCCTACCATCTCATCCTCTGCTGCCCCCTTCTCTTTTAGCCTCCAGTCTTTCCTAGCATCAAGGTCTTCTCCAGTGAGTAAGCACTTCACGTTTGGAGGCCAATTATTGGAGCTGCAGCTTCAGCAAGAGTTCTTCCAATGAGTATTCAGGGTTGATTTCCTTTAAAATTGACTGGTTTCATCCCCTTGCTGTCCAAGAGACTCTCAAGTGTCTTCTCCAGCACCACAATTGAAAAGCTTTTGAAGCAACTGAAAGCAATTGCAAATCAATTCTTTGGCGCTCAGCCTTCTTCATGGTCCAACACTCACATCCATACATGACTACTGGAAAAACCATAGCTTTGACTATACGGACTTTGTCAGCCAAGTGATGTCTCTGCTTTTCAGTACAGTCATAGCTTTCCTTCCAAGGAGCAAGCATCTTTTAATTTCATGGCTGCAGTCACTATCTGCAGTGATTTTGAAGCCCAAGAAAATAATATGTTACTGTTTCCATGTTTTTCTCTTCTATTTGCCACGAAGAGATGGGACCAGATGTCATGATAGTTTTTTGCATGTNGGAGCAAGCATCTTTTAATTTCATGGCTGCAGTCACTATCTGCAGTGATTTTGAAGCCCAAGAAAATAATATGTTACTGTTTCCATGTTTTTCTCTTCTATTTGCCACGAAGAGATGGGACCAGATGTCATGATAGTTTTTTGCATGTTGGGTTTGAAGCCAGCTTTTTCCCTCTCCTCTTTCACCCTCACCAAGAGACTTCACTTCCTTTTTGCCTTCTGCCTTTACAGTGGTGTCATCAGCATGCTGACCTTCTCCAGAACTGTGCCCACTGCTGCTCTCATCTTTGACATTCACCTTATTTATGAAGTGACTATAATCAGCTTCTTTTCAAGTTGATGCTTAAAATTCACCCAAAAGTTACTCTTCATTTTCCAGTTCTCAGGAAAATGAAAATTCTCAGGAGGAACACTTTGCATGCTTTGTCCATCCCACTGATTGTTTCTTAAAGCAAGACTCACAAACTATATCAGAGTTTAACTCTAAGACTTGGAGAAAACACAGATCACAAGGTCTGAGGCTGGGCCTTAGAATATGCATTTAACCCCTCCTCCAAGGCTTCTGACGTGGCATAGAAACCATAAATTCTGTGTAGAATGGCAGCTCCAGGCCCCCTAGGCCTTATCAAACTGTCTGCCCTCTGCATGTAGCCCAGCAGCTGGCACAGAACACATAAAGCAGAGTGCAGAGGAAATGCATAACAGAGGGGTGGGGCACATCCCCCTTCCTTAAACTCCAGCAGCCCACACCACAAATCCTGACCTTTGAACTTGTGGGAAGCCAACACCTTGCTTTGTATGTTACTAAACAGAACTGCCATCCCAACTATATGATAAACTCATGAAGGATAAGCTTTGAATTTAGAGTTTTATTTTGATTTGTTGTTGTTTTTCAGTTGCCCAGTCATGTCTGACTCTTTGTGACCCCTGACTCTTTGCAACACGCCAGGCTTCCCTGTCCTTCATTATCTCCTGGAGCTTTCTCAAACTCATGTCTATTGAGTTGGTGATGCCATCCAACCATCTCCTCCTTTGTCGTCCCCTTCTCCTCCTGCCTTCCATCTTGCCCACCATCAGGGTCTTTCCTAATGAGTCAGCTCTTTGCATCACGTGCGTCACAGCTCCAAAGTATTAGAGCTTCAGCTTCAGCATCAGTCCTTCCAATGAATATTCAGTAATGATTTTCTTCAGGATTGACTGGTTTGATCTCCTTTCAGTCCAAGGGATTCTCAAGAGTATTCTCCAACCTCATAGTTCAAAAGCATCAATTCTTTGGCTCTCAGCCTCCTTTATGGTCTAACTCTCACATCCATACATGACCACTGGAGAAACCAATGGTTTGACTACATGGCCCTTTGTTGGCAAAATAATGCCTCTGCTTTTTAATATGCTGTCTAGTTTTGTAATAGCTTTTCTTCCAAGGAACAAGCATCTTTTAATTTCATGGCTGCAGTCACCATCTGCAGTGATTTTGGAGCCCCAAAAAATAAAGTCTGTCACTGCACATCTATTTGCCATGAAGTGATAGAACTGGATGCCATGATCTTAGTTTTTTGAATGTTGAGTTTTAAGCCAGCTTTTTCACTCTCCTCTTTCACCTTCGTCAAGAGGCTCTTTAGCTCCTCTTCTCTTTCTGCCATAAGGATGGTGTCATCTGCATATCTGAAATTATTCATATTTCTCCCTGAAATCTTGATTCCAGCTTGTGCTTCATCCAACCCAGCGTTTCTCATGATGTACTCTGTATATTAGTTAAATAAGCACGGTGACAATGTACAGCCTTGACATACTCCTTTCCTAACTTGGAACCAGTCCATTGTTCCATATCTGGTTCTAACTGGTGGTTTTTTACCTGAATATAGGTTTCTCAGGAGGCAGGTAAAGTGATCTGGTATTCCCATCTCCTTAATAATTTTACACAGTTTTGGTTTAGTTTTGCCTGTTCAACATTCAACATTTGATTTAGTTTTGTCCATTCAACATTCACTCTATAAATATTTATTGAGCACTTAGTCAATGCCAAATACCATGTCTAGAATTGGATATACAGAAAAGAATAAAATAGGTGTGTTCTCAAGTCTCTGGGAATGGGGTGATCCTGAAAGAATGCTCAGGCAGGATGACCCCACTACACAGGGAACAGTTTGGACATTTTGGTGGGTGTTTTGTCTATTAGGATGGTTGTGTCAAGAATTTACAAATTATATACATATTATTTTATAATATATTTTCTTTTTTATTTTCTAGGTACTATAATTACAGCATTACAGATTTTCTCAAATGTGTGTTCGTAGGAAGGTATTGTCTATGAATTTCAGAGTACTAAATTAGGCATCATAAAATATATATTATCAAAAGAGAGCTTTGAATCAAACATGGTTGAAAATCACTGCTTAGTGAATATTTTAGCATTAATAACTTGAAGAGTCTCTTAGAATAAGCAAAGTGCTATTTACAAAGTATTTGACTAATAATCAAATAACAATAAAATAAATAATATGATTTCACCTGAATATAATTTCACTTGAACATTCATTGGAAGGACTGAAGCTGAATCTCCAATACTTTGGCCACCTGATGCAAAGAGCCTCCTCAATGGAAAAGACCCTGATGCTGGGAAAGATTGAGGATCAAAGGAGAAGGGAACAGCAAAGGATGAGGTGGTTAGATAGCATCACCAACTCAATGGACATGGATTTGAGCAAACTCCAGGAGACAGTGGAGGCCAGGGGAGCCTGGAGTGCTGTAGTCCATGAGGTTGCAAAGAGTCAGACACTACTGAGTGACTGAACAACAACAGTTTCACCAACAACTTCCTGATTCTACTGTAAACATCCCTTTAGTTGATAAAAATTTTCATGTAGTTCTCAGATACACACATCAGTGATCTGTAGTTAAGTTCTTTGTCTACCTAATAGTAAGTAACCAAAAAATTTAAAGATATATCATCTATATTAACATAGCTGGTTAGAACGTACTCTGTTACCCTGATTTAGCATTCACTGGAATACTAAATCACAAGCACACTAAGTTTACCCTTTTCCAGGAATTATAGCTCTGGTGGTACACCAGATAAGAATGGTACAGAGAATAACAACTGGTGATACAGAGGATAAGAATCTGCCTGCCAATACAGGGGACACGGGTTCGATCCCTGGCGAGAAGATACCGTGGAGCAACTAAGCCCATGTATCACAACTATTGAGCCCTCACACACATACCCACATGCTCCAACTACTTAGCTTCATTTGCTGCAACTACTGAAGACCATGTACCCCAAGAGCCCACACTTCACAAGAGAAGCCACCACAGTGAGATGCCCATGCACTGCAACAAAGACTAGCCCCCGCTCCTACAACTAGAGGAAGCCCATGGGCAGCCTCAAAGACCCGGTGCCATCAGAAGATCCACGCTGATGTATGTCAAGGCCAATACGACATTGTAAAGTCATTAGCCCCCAATTAAAATAAATAAATTTAAATTTTTAAAACTTTAATAAAATTTAGATTAAATAGTGAAAAAAAAAGTAAAATAAAAAATATTTTAAAAGAACTATGATTCTGCTGCTGCTAAGTCGCTTCAGTCGTGTCCGACTCTGTGTGACCCCATAGACGGTAGCCCACCAGGCCCTCCAGGCAAGAGTACTGGAGTGGGTTGCCATTTCCTTCTCCAATGCATGAAAGTGAAAAGTGAAAGTGAAGTCACTGAGTCGTGTCCAACTCTCAGTGACCCCATGGACTGCAGCCTACCAGGCTCATCTGTCCATGGGATTTTCCAGGCAAGAGTACTAGACTGGGGTACCATTGCCTTCTCCTAACTATGACTCTACAAAATCTTTAAACAGTTGTCATGTTCTAACTTACATTGGTAATGAAATGTTCCTAATGTAACTCTTGTGTTTGCAAATTCAGGTACAGCAGAAGAAATCAGTCTTTCACATCAGGAGACACCCTATCAGCTAACGAAGAGGCAAAAATGACACCAAATAATAATGAAATGATAGCCCAGTATGGTTCCAACAAGCTTTTTATCACAAGCTTTTTAGTGCTGTGTGAAGACTACCACTACAGAAGGAATGGCCCTTCTCACCTAAGTCATCCCGCTCCAATCAAAGTTATAATGAGCAGTAACCATCAGGATGCTTATAATTTGGCTTGCCAGAATGACTACAGATTTATAAGAAAGAAGTTAAAATAAACACAAATAATTTAAAATGCATTAAGTAGGAACTTCCCCCTTGGACTTAAACTAACTTATAAACTTTACCAAAATTATCAGAAAACATTTGTAAATCTTATTTTTTTCCCTATCTGCAAGAAAAGTGACCCCCCATATTGCTTACTTCAGCATTATGAACAGTCGTACAGCACTGAACACTTTTAAAAAATAGTAAATAACATTTACTAAACTAAGATCTTGAGTGTAAAATAAATTATAGAAAATATAAGATTTTTACAAATTATTCAAGAATTTTTATTTTTTAGGCCACAGCTTATTTAATATATGCTTTAACAGAACCATCCCTTTATATGTAATCAGTAAAATAACTGAAACAGTGAATACAATGTAGTAAGACATAGGCCTATGGACTTCCCTTACCAGTCCAATGGTTAGGACTTTGCATTGCCAGTGCAGGGGCTGCAGGTTCAATCCCTGGTCAGGGAACTAAGATCCCATGTGCTGCATAGCAAGACCAAAAGACTAAATAAATAATTAATAAAAATAAAGTGTGTTTCCCTATACCTAAATTACAAATTTTTTTAAAAAGCCACAGGCCTAGAACAGTGTGGTATTTTAGGCCACAAACATGTCCATGTGTGAAGTTCAATGTCATTCCCTCTAAAAGTGATCTGAAACACAAGGCAAACTCCTATATTATGGACAGTGGTTTCTAAGCTATGTCTCTGTATGCCTTACATAGATGCTCAGGATGCAGTATTGGATTGATTTTCAATTATTTTAATACCTCCACCTGTGGCTATTAGTTTTGGCCTATATATACAACAGAGCTGCAACCAAAAGAGGATGGAGACTGTGGAATACTTAAGAGTAATTCATTCCTTGTCAGAGTGGTACAGAGAACCAGGAAATTTGGGAAGTTTAAAAACCACAATGAGTCCCATTTCAGCTCAGTTCACCATTCTTTCTGCTTCAGCCTTGGATTTCCAATCTCTTCCTTTCCTTCCTTCCCTGGGAAGGATAATGGGAGAAAGAGAGTTTATGTGTTTCCCAAAGAGAGAAAAAATAAGAACAAAGGGAAAAAAGGAGAGATAGTCATAATCTCTAACCCCATTCTACTCTCAGCTTAGGTGGCCTTGACCCAAGAAGCGTGATCCCACTGCTTTAATTAAGATCCAAGAGCAAAAGATGACCCATGGAGAAAGACCTGGTTTAGGAGTCTTTTTATCCACACCAACCACAGACCCCTGGGAAGGGCAAGAATGAGCATGGGGCCCTGACCCAGGTTAAACTGTGTGTGTTAGGGTGAGCTACTTTGCAAAGGAGTCTTCATTCCTTGAAATATGTTTATTTCTGAAGATTCAGAGGAAAACATATAAAAGGGCAGCCACCTTGTCCATGTTTGACCAAAAAAATGGTTTTCACCATCAGCCAGAAATAGTCACTAAGGCTTCAAGCCCTGCATCCTCTTTGTCTTTAAGTTCACCTCCTGCCACTTTCTTCATTGTCAGAAATGGACATCTTACAGTTAACTGGTTTCCTTCATCCATCAGTTTAAATCATTTCCTCAGGGAAGTATTGCCAACTCACCCCACTGAACACTTGATCTTTAATAACACATGGTACACCTCTATTTATTCAAAGTTTATCTTTTCTGATAGACTACAAGTTCATGAAAGCAAGGACCACATCCATATGGATCACTACTATATATTATATTTCCAATGCCTATTCCTTGCATGGAATAGGTGTTTACCAAAGTATAAGTTGGAGGAGCGAATTTTAGCACTTGCTGATAACAAATATTTTCTGCCATGGGACCCCGAAATAATTTCTCCAAACAACATGGATTAACTGTAACATTATTCTAAAGACCAAAGTTCTTAACATCAAACCCTACCAGCTTCTCCACGTTCATCTCTCAGCAGATTCCTCTTACTATCTACTATCTAAGGACACCATTCTTTGTTCTTGTCATGTATCGTGCATTCCTTTATCACTGTGGGTGTTTTAAGGGGCTATTTCCTTTGTTCAAAATGCAGTCCCCACCCTCATCTTGTGCTTGTCTTTCACAGTTCTTCTGTAGGCTGTATTTTGCATTTACTTCCCCAGCCTTTCAACTTTTCATCAGATTGTATGCTCCATGAAACTGAGACAGCATATCCTTGAACTCTCTGGTGTATCTGAAGTGTCACTCACTCATCGTGTCCGACCCTTTGTGACCCCGTGGACTGTAGCCCCCCCGGCTCCTCTGCCCATGGGATTCTCCAGGCAAGAACACTGGAGTGGCTTGCCATTCCCTTCTCTAGGGGACCTTCCCAACCCAGGGCTCAAACCCGGGTCTCCTGCATTGCAAGAAGAAGCTTTACCGTCTGAGCCACCAGGGAAGACTAGCGCAAAGTAGGTGCCTGGTAAATACTGTTGCAAGACTGACTGAACAGCTGTCTATGTTCTGCTATAGCTAAAATCATCCAAATGAAACCACTATCTTATTAGTATTTATTGCAGTTTAGCTTTTAGAACTGAGAACTGTAAATTCTTACATTTCTTCTAGAGATGAAAGAAAGCCAAAGATATGCCACCTATTTCATAAACCTGCCCTTTGTCAAGTCAGAATTTTCCACAGACACACACCAGGTTTACCAATTTCTGGATTTCTCCAAGAGTATGTCTTCCCTATGGGCAAGCTTCGTCTTTGCCTTCATGGCTTTGGCATTATGACCTTGAATCATGGTCTGTTGTGCTCAGTGGTCCTTGCTATTGGTTCTTAACAGACATAAGCTAAATGATTACTCCTTTAAAAATGGGTCCTCGGGGATAGCACAAGGTGGATTTGTTTAATAGTTACGTTGGGTCAATGCATTAAAAAATGTCACATTTTACGGGAGGCCCACTCTCTCTCTTTCCCATGTCCAGCAGTCTCACTGTTACCCATAGCATAGTGGATGACTGGAATTGATATTTTGACTTCTTGCCTCAAAACAGTGAGGCCTGACATCACCTCTCATCAGAAACATCTAAAATTGATTTCTTAAAATGGAATGAAAGTGACTTTATGGATTACACAACGGGAGGCTAGACAGTGAAGGAGACTCAGAACAGACAGATAAACATCTACTTTGCTTCATCTCAGGAGCCCTCTGGGTGTGGGCCACTTGACCATATGAGGCTCATTTGCCAGCACTTCTCCACTTTTGCTGTTTTAAACTATAGGTCATCTGAAAGTAAGTGTAATCAGTTGGTCAGTCCAGCAGCCTTTTTGCTGATCTGGGCCCTGTTGTGACAGAATATGTGGGAAGTTGACTTTGGTCACCAAACCCAAACTATTCAAAACTGCTGACGTGCAGACCCAGGTTTACTTATAGGCATATGTCAGAGGCACACTGCGTGCCCTGGCTCCAAACAGAGGGGTTTCAGAGTTGTTGGCTCCCTAGCTTGCAATTTAAACCCTAGAACAAAAGTATTCTTCTGGGTCGTGTGGGTGCAGTGTTTGCAAGCTTTAAGTTGTTTAAGCTGAGTTGCTCCACAAGGCAATTACTGGCACCATTTCACTATCTTTCTGCTCTTTTGATGTGGTGTGCATTTTGTTTGAGGCATTCGCCTAATTTAGGAGGTACAAGGATTCTGTTAGGATTACCCCCAAGCCCTCCCAGGTTTGGGGAATGGGTAGTCTCTGTGCAAACCACAGAGCCCACTGCATAAATTGAAATACTAGAAAACAAAACTGTCTATCTAGAATAACGGAACCAGCATCTAAGAAGGAAAGCTGATGTCTGCAGATTACAGGATCTTACCCCTTCTTAAGTTATTACACATTTCCCCCTTCTCTGGTGAGAGTTACAGTGGTAAATAAGACTTTTAAAAATAGGTGCAGAGTTAACTGGTTCGTATTGTTCCTCAGTAGATGAAATATTATCACCCAAACAAGGCTTCTTTCATTAACTGAAATTGATTAATTCTACTTTATCCCATTCTTTATTCTTAATTCTTTCTTGCTGTGTGGACAACTATTCTGGTAGGTTTAATGCATGCAATGATGTTTGAGAGTATGTTTATGTATTTAGAAATATATTAACTATTCAATAAACTAAAAAAAATTTTTTTTCATAAAAAATAAAAGTTTTTAACGACAACAACAAAACAAAAAACACTCTTATTTTAGATTCACATGTGAAAGATGTATAAGCAGCTCTGTGTCCTTACCATTCAAAACTCTGCAAAGACCTTATGGCCCAGGGAAAAAGTATTCAGGGTGAGCAAATAAGTCTTCACCTGGAAAGACTAAGCCGGGAGGACCTCAGAGCTGCGGGAGCAGAAGTAGAAGCAAGACCTGAAGAATAAGCTAACATGTCCCTAGCAACAGGTCAGTCTCTGCTATTTCCCTTGCTTTTCAACTGGGGTGGGGCCTTAGAGAAAACCTGAAGGCCTGTGGACACTGAAAAGGGATGCTTTCAAGCCGCATGACAAAAAAGCTTCAAGATAGAAGTAGAGCATACTGACGCTCAAAAGAGCTGCATTCAAAAATCTGTGAGGGCCGTTACTTGCACTGGAGTAAAGACAATCTTGTTTCTGTGTTTTCTCTTGTCAGTGAAGCTTTACTTTTGGAAAACAAAGTGTGGACAGACACTTTTAAAACAGACTTTTAAAAGACAGACTTTTAAAACAAGTTGTAAGAAATGAACCCATTTTCTTGATCTATTTCAAAATAATTCATTTTGCTTCATTGGATTTGTCCTAAGATGAAAATTCAAGTCATTAATCAAAGTTTTAATGTTCTAGTCTTGCCTGGAGAATCCCAGGGACGGGGGAGCCTGGTGGGCTGCCGTCTAAGGGGTCACACAGAGTCAGACACGACTGAAGTGACTTAGCAGCAGCAGCAGAGATGAATGTCAATAGGAATACACTAAATAATTGTGCTTATTTAAATTTTGATCATGCATATTATTAATATGCATTCTTAATAATAATGGCCCCAGACATGCAAATTTGGCCTTTCTTTGCAAAGTGATTNCTGGTGGGCTGCCGTCTAAGGGGTCACACAGAGTCAGACACGACTGAAGTGACTTAGCAGCAGCAGCAGAGATGAATGTCAATAGGAATACACTAAATAATTGTGCTTATTTAAATTTTGATCATGCATATTATTAATATGCATTCTTAATAATAATGGCCCCAGACATGCAAATTTGGCCTTTCTTTGCAAAGTGATTTAATCATTCCCACACTCTCAGTACCAGTGCTATCACTCATTAATCTCAGTTTTTAAAAATTCATGACTTTTCAAAACATCCTTTGCCTCAAAATATCTAGTTGCTACTAATAGGAATTCAGGAAGCATGGAGTTAAAGGAGTTGGCTTTTTTTTTTTTTAATCTGAACAATTGGAATCAGCAGTTTGCATTATTTTAAAAATGAATGCTTAGAATCAGCAATTTTCTTGTTGTTTTTTTTTTTTTTAGAGATCTTGAGGGTTTTTTTTATTTAAAGTGGAAAACTACATTAAGTGCAAGGCAGTCAACAAAGAAGCAGCCATAAAGCCTAAGTATTCCTAGAGTTATAAAATATGTCCATTGTGCCAATTCCACTGCCAACAATGAAGTTTTAAGCATTAATATGCCTTCATTGCAGTTTTAATGCCTTAATATTGACTCTATAGCTCTTTTGGGTAATTTTGCTTTCTCTGGTACTTGAAAGGTGATGATGTCAGCGTTCTTCGCACTGATTCATATGCAGGTTGATGAAGCTGAGTTATTTATTGAGTTCCATTATATTTTCTATAAACATTAGTTCTCAATAAACAGAGACATTTAGCCGAGGGTTTATTTATTAAATAGGTACTGTACAGATGGTTTTGCCACACATGATGTGCTGCAGAGGATATTACTCAGGAATAATCAGCTGTGTTATAGCTTGGCTAAATTAATAAGATGATAATGATGAAATTGATGCTTTTGAGCTAGGCTTGGTAAATGGTTTTTGCATAAACAAACTGATAAATTTGAGAAGCAATTACTTGCTTGTCAAAGATAAAAACACAACAGGGCCCATTTATAGTTAGGTCCTATTTATTTTTAAAGATTGTACCAGATTTTATGTTTAATATGCTGCAATTAAAAAATAATACTTAAATGAAGAAGAATAAAAAAAAAAAAAAACCCTAACTTTCTGAGTTCTCCTTCAAATCTGAAGAAACAGCATTGCTTGATTAGACAGCAAGCAAACTTTTTGCTGCATTTGAAGGGAAAATACATCTGACAAACAACAGGGTAACATTCTACATAAATGTTTTTGTTATATAGGCTTGCTGTAGAAACAGTTGATTGACAACTCCCACTATTCGAATTCTTCCCGTTCCCCAGCCCACACACACACTTAATAAGGGGCCCTACAACAATTTTTTTATCTGCTTCCCCAAAGAGCAAAGATGTTTAACCTAACATACTATGTTCTATAAATGGTACAGAATTCATCCATTCTCTTCCATCAAAGGCTGTTCATTTGTTACTTGAGGCCTGAACATGAAAAATACATGTCTACTGATAACATGTACAGATAGAATTTTATTATGTAATGCTAGCTTTTTTGCATGTAGAAGTTCAAAACCAACTTCCAAGGTCAGGAAGACATTAGCTTTCCTCCTCAGCTTTAATAGAATGTTAAAAAAAATTCTTATAAAATCACACCCACAGAAACCATCTTTTAGCCCTGAACATGCCCCTATATATTCTATTAATATCGATATGAGCTTTACATCAAATATATTGTTTGTAGCTGTGTGCGTGTATGTGTATTTTTAACTGTACAAGAACAGCAGTCTACAATCTTTACATATTCCGCAGAAGCTTATCAAAAGCTACTTCATACTAAATGACAGTTTTCTTCTTTAAAGAGCTTTGATTACCAAATATAAGTTGTAACACGGTTTTATTACTTGAGTATATTTAATGGTATCTATGATGAACTATTTGTCGTTCAGAAAGAAAACTACCTGCAAAAAATATTAAATATCTTAACTCTAAATATTGAGATTCAAAACTTCTGTAATTGTATTTATTTTGAAAAAGTTAAGAAATGGGGTGGAGACCACCACTATTTTAAAATATAGTGCAGCATGAAATCATCAACTGTGAGATGAAATCAGATATCTGTCTTATTAATATAGTCACCTTCTTTATCTTTTTAAAAGAGTAGTTTGATGTCCTTCATTTAAAAATATGTTAACTTAAAATAGATTAATGCTGCAACTGTTAAATGCAAGCCAAGTATGAGAATAGGTATTGTGCGTTTAATTGTTTGTGTGAAATAAATGAGTTATAGCAAAATGCTGTGTATGTGCATGGTAAAAATTCTACCCCTTAGGCAGCTTTCAAAAAATAAGATTATTTGCCTTCTCAATAATTGTCAACAAGAACAAAAATGTTATAATCACAAATAAATAAGAATGGATAAAATTGTTTTAAAATATGTTACAGATTTCTATCACAGAAATTCAACAGAAATCTATTGGTCTGATATCAGACTGCCTAATTCTTTGTTATAAAACTTCAGTTGTGATTTTCTCTTCCTGGTTAATTGGAAACAACTGCTCCCCAGGACTAATTACAACTCTGTCTAAAAGAAAAGCGAGCACAAATATGTCTTAAGGGAACATGAAAACTTTGGAGGTGAGTCTCATACACAGAATTAAGGGATGAAATTTAAAACCATTCTCTGAGTTTTGCTTTCTAGAGACTGTTGCAATAAGCATCAAGGAAATAAATCCAATGAGTTTTTATAGTAATGACATCAAGCATGAAAGTATAACATATTGAGATGTCAAAGATAGTGGATCCCATATTGATCAGCTTACAAATCGATTATTGCTAATAGAAATTCTATGGTGGGTCTGCAATATCATATGCTTTACTGAAAATAATTTTTGGTAAGTGCTTAGCAGAAACTTCTGCTGCTTGAAAGTGGTTTGAATTATCTAACACAACATTAATACACGTGTGGACTCACACTAAGCTGTAATCTTGATAGGAAGTTTGCCTTCCATGTACCATTTAGCTCATACTTCAGGATATTTTAAATTACCTGTAAAATTAAAGCACGAGTGAGAGCAATGGGACATCTAAGTTTCTTATTCTGCTGTTAAAGATGACAATATCTGAACTGATTTCCCTTGGTTTCAAATGTATATGGTCCTCTATCACAAACCTTAGCATCTGGACTTGCCCTCACCTTGTTAAGTACACTAAAATGGGGATTCCTAGTAAGATACAGCACATTCCTGCAACTAATACAAGTGTTACTTTTTTCTAATACTAAAAGGATTTGTAAAGGTTTACTATCTATTTCACTGATAGTCTAATGTTCAAAAGAAAAAGGGTAATGTTGAACTAAGGAAATATATCTCTAATTGAAACACAAAATTTCTCATATTGGCGAAGTTGTTTCTAGTCATTATTCATGTGACAAAAATCTCTAGGGAACTAGTCAAGTCAAATTGATACACAGAGAAAGGGAAAGCATTTTAGAACTCAGAAATCTTAAATAATTTTTAGAATTTTAAAACTGTATTGTCTATGCACATTAGGTATCATGTATTTTTTCAACATATACTAACTTATATTCACCATTTGCTACATTTAATAGTCCTATTTTAAACATGTGTTTAAGTAAATAATCAAAATAATAATAAATTAAGCTCTTTTTTAGACAAGTTTGGACAGCTATTTTGGGGTTTATAATTTTAAAATAATACTTAAAAAAATTTTTTTCATGATAAATTATATTTTGACAAAAGCAAAACACTTGGAAACATTTATCCAGTTCTAGTACATATTAGTAAAACAATTATAATGCTATATTTATTTGCAATACCAAAATACAGTCAGTTTTCATATTTATGAAATTCTCCCCTTTGCCTTAAATGATTTTTTGGTTAGGATAATCAAAACCACATTCATTAAATTATTAATTCACATGAAAGAAAGAACGCTGGATTTGGCAGTGGTAAAACTATGAATTCTAACGGAGAACACAAATTCCTCTTATAAACACACATTGGAGCAGGCTCCTCAGTTAGGAAACCAAATTATGCCAATTACAAAGCAATTGTGTAAAATGGTTTGCATGGATTGGAACACTAAGCAACCATTCAAAATACAAGTGGGAGAATTTCAAAGGCACCAAGTAGAACAGAATTATAGATTCCTGCTACTTTGCCTCTTAAAAATATCTGTCTCTTTCATATTTACTCCTCACTTCACTCCTAGATGTCAGTATGTGTCTTCTGCAGGCTGAGAAAGCATCCATTCTTTCAGTCATTGTTTCTTTATTTTATGTATTTACTGAGTACCTAATATGTACCTCACAGGGTACCCAGTGTTGGGGATGGTAAAATGAATCAAGTAAAGGTCCTTTTCTCTAGAAGCTCAGAAGAGTGGGGAAGGTAGCAGAGTGTAAGAGCCATGTGTTCTATTACAATCAAATAGAATATGCTTTGGAAGAAAAACTCACTGATGGGTAGCCATAGAACCAATATGCTCAGTGCTTTTGTGTACATAAAAATAAATCATAAATCCAGGGAGAAAACTGGGAACATGAAGTATAAGGTTGAAGTGATAAAAGAAAGTAGTGGACACCCAAGCAGATGTTCTTTCATCTCAGAACATGTTCCCTGAGATCAGGACAGAGAAAATGGGACCAACAGTCCAGTTCTAAACTGCAAGGACATGTGGGAGTAGGAAGCGAAATAAGAGTGATAACAGACACATAACTAAAATCCCTTTCGGTATTGAAAACTTCTAGATCTTTCAGCTGTAGGTGTTATTTTTCTGCTTCTATCCCCAAAGACTTCTTTAATTTAAGTAGGGGAATTTTTAATCATCTGTTATTGGAAAGGAAACTCTTGAAGGGCAGGGCAATAATAATTTCTCCCCTCCCCAGCTGATTCCTGTGCTTCTCTGCTGAGACTCTCAACAAGGGTGCCAATTAGTGCCCATTGTCATGATGTCTGAGATGTAGACACCTGTCTTCTAATAACTGGACTGAGACCACCAACTCATTTCAAACAGGCCATCAAACAGACATCAACAAGTAATGGCCTATATTTACTACCAACCTGGGCTCAAGCCAAGACCTTCTCCAAGGAACTGCTTTTGCATTCTTGATGACAACTATCCAGTTCAACGTGTGTTCACTCCCTCCCAATAAATGAACCAGTGGCTGTAACGGTAAGTGGCACTAAACAACAAGGGCTCTCTCTCATTTTCTATGTTACCTCCATATTTAAACTTGGTAAAGTCGGCGTCTCTTAAGAAAGTATTTTTAATACCTATTGAAGTGGAATGCAGATTAAGATTCAATTTTTTAAAATATGGAAATTAAATTTCCATATTCATGTCCCACCATAAGATGAGGAGGTAAAGAGGCCTGCTGTATGTTAAATTCCAAGAGGCAAAATAAACAGTATCAACATCAGGGATGCATGAATTCCATGTAAAGTATTTTATAGCCATCTGCATATTGTAGTTTTCTAAAATAATCTTTAAAGTAACTTTAGAGTACTTAAATAGAAGTAGGTTCTTTGATTCCCATATATATTTCACAATTTAAGGGGGGTTTGTATTTCTTTCTCAAATGTTAGTCCAATTTATCAAAAAATACAAAAACAAACAAACAAACAAACAAACCTGTGGTTTGGAGCAAATAACAGTCTTCAAAGAAATCAAGAGATAAAGTCTTAAAAAAGTACAGGCTAAAGACAAGTCATTTTAGCTTCAGCAATAAGAAATAGGGTTGAAAGAGTAAGTTAGACTCAACTAAAGATTTGTTGAGGTGGCGATATTTTAGGAATAACAATCTGACAGTATAAAATATTCACCATGGAGAAAGATTGGAGGCAGGAAGGGCAGTTAGAACAGTGACAGTGACAAGCCTAGGAAGTATTTTAGAGGGGCTGCTGGTGGAAAAGGAGAATTAGGATAGAGACCGCAGATTTAGAAATAATATGACTTGTTTGGCAGAGAAGGTAAAAGAGGAAAGAGGATAAAACTGACCCTAAGATGTGCTTTGGACATGAATTTAAGCAAACTCAGGGAGATAGTGAAGGACAGAGGAGGCTGGCAGGCAGCAGTCCATAAGATGGACAGGATTTAACTACTGAACAACAAGATGTGCCTGAATGCCTCCAAGATGGTAAGCTAAGAAGAGAAGAAAAAAAAAAAAACTACCAAAGCAAAAAAAAACACCAGAGGTGTGGAAGCCAAGGGGAACATGAACTCAGTGAGAATAACAGTCATATCAAAGTGCTGGAGAGACAAGCAAGCAGGTTATATTTCTACCTGCTCTGAGAGTCATAATCATGAAGATGATGTAATAATGAAAGACATAACAGTGAAGCGCAGGAGGTAGATGAAAACATGAAACTGCAGAGCTAGAAGAGATAAAGACAGAGGTCCTTAGAAACACAACCCAGCTCCTGTCCTCGGAAGCATGTTATCCAACCATGCGTCTTCATGACAAAACCAAAACAAAGAGAAAGTAGAGAGTTAACATGATGAATATATTAGTAACACAAAAGCATTTAAATATGTATCCATTTATTCTCTACAATGTAACATATCTAACTAATTTTTCTATCCCAGAATTTTGGAATTCTGACTCAGGAAAGCTGAAGCCTCTCAGGTATCATTATGGAATACTGACTTAAACATCAATAGTTTTGTCCCCAGGGAAGATCAGGCAACACCTAGGGACACTTTCGGTTATCACAACTGAGAGATGATACTGGCATCTAGTGAGCAGAGGCCAGAGATGCCGAAGAAAACATTCTACAATGCTCAGGACAGTCACTCACCCTCTCCACACACACATACACGACAAAGAATTGTATGACCCCAAATGTTTAATGCTGGCCAGGCTAAGAACCCTTGTTAAAAAGTTACTTCAGCACTTTGCTTAATAGTATCTAAGATGCTTGACCAGGAGAGAGTTAGTATATTTATCTGACTTTTATGTGCGTGTTTAAGACAGTCATTCAAGATACAAAGAGGACACTAGAATTTTCTATTTCTATCATAAAATAATATCCATAGCGATTTGGATAAGTTTTAAGCATGCATATAAAATTTCAGGTATTTAAAACGTCCAACATTTTCTGTCATAATTGTGTTTTCTAAGTTTCTATTTTCCAAAATTCCATTAACCAGTTCATTCTTCACAGTTTCAAGCTATTAAAGTGTTAAGATAAGAGCAGCTACAGACATTTACCTTGGCTGACTTCATTGCTAACTTTCCTCTTTAATATCATATAACCTCTCCAGCACTTAACTTCTGAAACACACTGACTACTTGTTTCATTATTTATGCCCATGAATCTCTGCGAAAATATATCCTGCTTTTATGTAGATTTCTTTTGGTAATGCTACTAACATTGTATAAGACTTCCTTCAACTCAGCCCTCTCACTATGAAGCCAATCACAGAATGACTTCATATCTGTGATTTACAGCTTACAAAACACATCTATGACATCATCTCACTCTTCAGGACAGCCTCATGATACCCTGATGTACCTCATAGCACATGTCAGGAATTATTAACCTGTTGGAGGAAGGAAAATAAAGCTTAGCAATGTTACAGAGAGCTGGGGCCAGACGTAGAACTCCAGTTGTCTGATTCTTGGTCCACTCAACCACATCACCTATTAGTCAGAATGACTTACTGAACATAGCTGGTGCCTTTTGCTCTCCTTCCTCCAAGTCCACATGGTTCATTGCTATATCTCCATCTTACACTGCATCACTAGTGCAGACAAAACAATATGCCTCTTTTCTGAGAATGTTTTTAAGGCTAAGTTAACAGACTGCTTCAAGGGACAAAATTTTGATGACCGTACTTCTGGACAGAACCTTAATCTAACTGTTCAGATGGAGCTAAAAGACCTTGTTTTAGCCCATATTTCATTTCTCAGTTGCAAAAAAAACCAAGATTTTAAGGAAAAAAGAGGTTGCTGGATCAAAACATTAAATATGACCAGATTCTGTTTTCATGAATTCCTTTGTTGGATATTCGTGGAAGAGTTAGAATGTGACAGAGAATTCTGCTAACATTATGCCAATATTTGCTTCCACTATTAGTAAGGATCATGTGTTTCCCAGTTTCTTTCCCTCTGTACCACCACCAAACCCCTCTTGACAGGTTGGCAAATGGACAGGAGTGAAGTCTTTCGTCAACTTACAGTTCTGGGATATTAAAAGAGGTAACCAGATGTTAGTTGGGAACCCCTTTGAGTGATCCATGGAGCAGTAGGATGCATCATGTATAGCTGATTAGAACTCATCAAGCAAATGTAGATTAGAGCCAGAGAAAGAAAGAGCTCATTTGGTCCAACAAGCTCATTTCAGTTGAGAAAACTGAGCCCCAGAGAAGAGGAACTTCGACAAACATAAATCAGGGCTCTTGAAAATGTATTTTTAGATGGTGAATATCTCTCCTGTCTGGTATCTTCTGCAGATGATCATTCATTCTAAAGCACCAACTATCATTTTCTCTGTTTTTTGTTTGTTTGTTTGTTTGTTTGTCTTCTTTCTCAGTACTTAAGGCTGCTTGTGATACAACAGTGTAATGGATAATAGGTGCTCACTGAACAGTTCATCTGCAGCTTTCTTCCTAGTGTTGAATATGTGGGCTCTGGAACTACTTGGATTTGAACCTCACTATCTTCTCCACATACGTTGGACAAGAGACTTAAGCTTCCTGGCCTCAGTTTCCTCATCTTAGTGATAATAGTTGTACCCACTTCATAGATGTTTGGAGAGAATAAAATGAGATTGTGTGTGTGTGTGTGTGTGTGCGCGCACGCATAACACCTGCATCAAAGTATACATGTTCAGCACTATGCTGAGCATGCAGTGAATGCTCAGTAAATATCAGCTATTATTTTCAAGGATAATATTTAATTTTCACTAACCTGGCTATTTAATTAAGTTCAACAAATAAATCTAAGCCACAAATCAAGCCATAGAATGAGTAGAGCAGGAGCCACTACATCTTTACTGGGTGTAGGAGCAACACAAACCATTCCTTGACTAGCACTGGGTGTGAAACATTGCACTAAGAACTTTACTGTTTTGTACCATTTTCACATTAAAACAATCCAACCCTGTTTTCTTGCTTTCAGAGGAGAAAACTTAACCAAGTCTGAAAGAAGTGAAGTGACTTATCCAAGATTACCTGGAGGCCAGCCAGAAATGAAAGGTATCTGACCACGAAGCCCTTTGGATCTAAACCATTTTGCTTTTTTTCCTTCTCTAGCATGTGCCCAGCTGGATGGTGTGCAATCAGGTTGCCAGCCCACGCACACAGAGGAATGGAATGCAGAGCAGGAATCCCCCAGTGGACTGAGAATTGGACTACTGAAACATGGCACCAATTTGCTGTAGCATGTGTCTTCCACAAACTCTGGTTGTTAAACTTCAGACTTTTGTTACAGGTCTCCTTTTGCCATCTTGATATCTTAATGTCGATATCATTCTACTAAAAATGATTCAAAACAAAACTCATTATGGGTAAAGTCATCTTTATTAAGTTCACCGACTTTATGCTGTCCTCATAATAGAAAATGAAATCATTTTCTTGGTGTCTGACTGCTTCCAAATAAACTCTCTCTCATATCACGTGTATTGCTTTTGAGAATCTACATTGACATACGATCACATATCCCGGCATCTCATTCTATGGAAAATGTTCATTCGAAGGAATAAGGCCTGGGCTTTTTCAAAGCATGGGAAGCTTAGTAGATGTTGAATAATAATATTGATAGACATAACAATGCTCTAATAAATTTTTATTACCTTTTCCTCTGGTTAAGAATATCACTTACACACCCACACACGTGTGTGCATGTAAGTGTATGGTATATGTCTGCTTTTCATAAAGCCTCTAAATAAAACTGGAGATTACCCAATCCAGGAAACTCTAATGTCAATCTTTATTTTACAATTTCCAAAATGTATATCACAAGAAATTGTCATTCATCATGACACTTCACATGTACTGCATTGTTTTAATAGAAAAATCTAAAGTTTCATTATGTTAATGTTGAGCAATGAAAATAAAACATCATAAAAAAATAAGCACTTTTTTGGTGATTGGCTCTGGCAATTTTCTGTCAGCTTCAAGCACAATAAAAGCACATTGAATGGAGATGGAACAAATGTGAGGAATCCAACAGCACCAAAACTATTTTACCGGATCCCTGGAAATCTAGTGTTAATAAGCATCAGCCCAAATAAAATACAACTTACCCAATAAACTATGCAATAATGTAATTGTTCCAGAGAAGAAGTTGTAGAATGAGTCTTCTTATATACAAATGCTGAAAGCAATCTATCCAAATAACATTTTCTCATTCAAAGTGATAGAGTGACTTGTTTAAAATTTAATAAATGATTTAGGTCAGATTCAAAATTGAGGACTACTACAGAGCACATGCAATGTATAGGCTCATCAATAACTTTGATGAATTTTTCTTCTGTAGGTAACACAAATACAGAATTGATGCACTAACGGGAGAACCACGTAGCACATTATCATCATGCAGACAAAGAAAAAAAAATCGACACATATACAACAGTGCTGTGAATAAGCTGACTTTTTTTTCTGTATCCAGACACGTATTTATCGGGCAGTTAACTGAAAATGTAGCTTGGTATAAGAAGGAAGTGTAGATTTAGCTTAATATAAAGTATCTTCATCTGAGGAAGTAAACTAATTGTCCTAATGTGTCAAAACTTATACATTTAGAAGACTTTATCCAAATTTTTGTTCTCTTCTTCATTTGTTGATGAAAGTTTTTTTTTATTGCAGCAATTCTTTCTGAAATGCAACAACTATTTGTCATGGAGTGTGGTGTGCTAACCAAGATATAATAATTTTAGTATGATAAACCTATAATAAAACAGTCAATACATATTTATTAAATTGGGTTACACTTAATACTTTTATATCAAAATGCCCCAGAGTAGACCACTCTATATGAAGATGGATAAAAAGCATCCCCCTTTAATGTGCTAAACTTCAAAGCATGCATCCATTTATTGACAAATCACTGAAAAGAAAGGACATGCTAGCTAGATATGACTCAACAATTTTCTTAACAGATTATCCCGGTAATAAAATGTATACATTTTCTAGGGGATGATTAAAGATGTTTTCATCTATCTATCCTGAGACAAGTAAATATAGTATTCTTAAGTATATCCTATACTTTAATAAAAAATAATTTTGAAATACAGGTAAATTTCACTAAATTTTGTCTGTTTTGTGTCAGACTTTAGATTTTTCCCAAACCCTGACTTTTGAAACTGTGATTTTCCTTTACTATTCCGCTTCTTTTGCATCCCAGAACAGAAATTGCCCAGTAACTGCAAAATCTGAAATGATGGCCCAAACTGGCTTTATAACACCCCTGGCCTTTATAACACCTCTTTTTATGTATCTGGTTTTTGTTCTATTTTGCCTTTTGTTAATATAATAGCTAATGAGTATTTTGCTGAAGATTTGAATGAACCTCCAATTCTAGTTAGGGTTTTCAGGCAATAGGGGTGTGAATTATATTCAACATGTTTTACAATATACTGAATTGCAAGATAGCTATTTTTTCCCAGTCTTCTGAGAGTATCTGTGTTGTTACAAACTTCAGTGCCTGTGTATTCCTGATTAGGTCTTTAACATTCATGTTACAGAAATGGGCACTTTCCACTCTCCAAGAGGGCAATCATCATCTAAGGTATGATGTATGACTTTGTCTCATAGGTTCATACGATCGGCAGGAAAAAAAAAATGAGTGTCCCCCTTTAGTTCAGGTTTTGGGACCTCTGGATCTTTTTAGTCCTAATACCCCTGATTCTCTGTTGGCAGAGGCAGTTCTGTGCCCTCTACACTGACACTGCCCACACTCTTGGCTGCACATCCCTGCTTAAGTCCATGCAGGTTTCTCTTTGTTCTGTTGTCTGTGCAGACAACAGTCACCCGACTGTACAGAAAAAGTGCTAGACTGGAGCTGTGAACACATAAGTGAAATATTGTTGAATAGTGCCTAAGGAAATAGAAGACATTATTTTAAATTATCTCGATCGTAAAATCCAAGTGAAGATTTGGCAATATAGCTGCAAAAAATCTCAAAACCAGTTATTCCTTTTAAATAAAAACAAAAATGAGAAACAGTTAACTATTAGAAATCCCACCTGGTGCTTTTCCTGTGTTAATGATGCTTCTTAAATTGCATGTGGGTAAATGGTAATTTTGTCTCACACCATTAAAAACTAATGGAACCCTTGATGATAAGAAATGCCATAGCTAGCTTGTTGGAAAACGTTTAATTAATAAAGTAATAAAATTATTGTAAACTAGTGCAGTTTCAGGGAGAATTCAATGGGATATAAAACAGATAAAACATCCTAGAGATTTTGTGTAGGAAATAAACATTACTATATAAAATACCATATAAAGGGGTTTGTGTCACATAGAATTAAAATTAGCTATTATACTAATAAAAAAAGATCATTCTTTCAGGAAAAAACAAAACAAAACAAAACAAAACACTAGAGAACATAGCTTATAAAAAGCTGGTTTTAATCATCTAAGAAAGTATCTAAATTACAAAAAAAGGGGAGGTTATTATATTTTTCCATAAGACGGAACTCAGAATTTAGGCATAAGTATATGTATAATAACCTTAAAAATGATCAAATAATCGGTCAAAATGAAAACATTACATTCTCTTCCCTTTTAATTCTTTCAATTTAGGTTAATTCTTTAGATTATCTCCTACATTTTTCCAGTATATTTAACATTTTTGTCAGACCTTGAAACTTGCTCAAGGTGTAAATCACTAAATTATGAAAATTCTAATGATCAGCCCAGTCTTTCCTTGACTCTGTAATGTAGTGTTTATTCTTTTTAAATTCTCTAATCCTCTTTAGCATTTATATTACACCAAGGCAAACACTACAGTTTATAAGGGACACAAATTTAATGTCCTCACAAACATTAGGAAAATTAAGGAAACTTCAGTCAAGAAAAAAATCTCAATAAACAAAAGGACTTTAAAACTTAAATTACCCTTTTCACCATGACAGTGAAAGTTGCTTTTGTAATGGCTGTGGCCTCTAGGTTCTCAGTATTTGTAGAAATAATCTTGATTTTTAATCTTTCCTAATTTGAGTCTTCATGTATTCATTCATGCATGCTTGGACATACGCATTCCTTCGTTAATACCAAAAATAAAACCAAGCAATTTCTGTGTTCTAAATGCGGCTACAGGGGAGAAAGTAATAAATAAGACAGAGATCACTACTCTCATGTCATCTATACTTTTGTCCTTACTGCCATTTTATGGTGAAGTTAGACAAGTTTCTCCTTTTTTCAGAGACCATCTCACGATCTTTTCCAATTATCATTCTTACACTTTTTGTTAATAAACTCTGTTTATGAATTTTTCGCTAGACCTTTTATCCCTGGTTTTCTTTATTAAAACTATTCTACTTGCAATCTTAGGGAGGAGGAGGTGTCTCTTAACAAACTTGCAAATCATAAACTGTAAGGAAAAGTTTGACTTCAATGTATGAGGAACCTCTCATAATCAATAAATCAATGATAACATAACAAAAAATTAACAAAAAAAACTTTAACAACTAATTTGTAAGAGAGAATATGGAAAAGAACAAAAATGTAAGATAAATGGCATCATTAAAAATAAAAGATACTCAAATAAGAGAAGGATAAGCTTTTTTTCCCGTATCTCACAGAGAAAGAAAAATTAAAATTTGATTTACATCAACATAGGTAATAGTACCTGGAGAAAAGTATTTTCATACTTAGTTGGCAATACAATTTGAGGTGTTAATTTGAAAATACTTATCAAAATTAAAAACATATGCAACCTCTGACCCAAAAGTTCCACTTAGAAATTTATCAAAATGAATGAATGGAAAAATACATAAATAAATGTATACAAGGATACCCAAAGCAACATTGTTAGCTGAAACTTCAGGGGAAAAAATTAATAAGGAACTGGGTGAATAAGTTATACATATACAAAATTAAAGCATCATTAAAGGCTGACTGTCTATATATCTTCAAGGGAAAGATATCCATAACATTGATAATTGAAAAAGGCAGCTTATGGGAAACTATGTATAATTTGACACCATTAAAAAATATGTGTGTGTCTATCTAGAAGATGCAACCTAAACTTTAACCATTGTTTCCAGTGATGGAATTATGGCACTTTTGATTTTATACTTTATACATGTCTATTTTCATTATTGTTTGCAATGAGTATTTATCATTTCTAAACCAAAAAAAAATAATATTATCCCCCTTAAAAATGTAAAAGTCCTTGTACTCTCAAAAATGCAAAAATGTAAATATTAACTGTATATGCATGCGTGCTCAGTCATGTCTGACTCTTTTGAGACCCCATGGACTGTAGCCTACTGGGCTCTTCTGTCCATGGGATTCTCCAGGCAAGAGCACTGGAGCAGGTTGCCATTTTCTCCTCCAGATCTTCCTGACCCAGGGATCAAACTCATGTCTCTTATATTGGCAGATGGATTCTTTACCCTTGTGCCACCTGGGAAAAGCAAAATGTAAGTGTCTGGTTCCATTTTCAGGATGCCAAGGTCAACTGATAAAATTCCAAAAAGCAAAATTCTTTGGCTTTTTTGGTGAGTCTGAAGTATTCTCATTGTCAAAACCTTTGAAAACTTTCATATTTCTAGGACTAAATGTCATACCTGGAGAAGAAAGAAAATGCCTAGCATTTATATCAACACATCTGATACTTTTCTGTAACACAGGGAGAAGTCTCCTTGAGAATTCAAAGTAGTGTTTCTTCAGACAGTACAGCAAGAAAGTTCATTTTAGAATCACATTAGCTTTGCATATGGTTCATCATTAGTCACAGAATATAGATGGAGGCCTGGGATTTTTTTAATTTAGATACCCAGTAGGGCTAAAGATACCACTGAATAACTTACAGTCATTTGGGGATGTTGTATATATTGAATTTAAGAAATTTCAACCTACTAGATACTGTCATACAGAAATTCTTGACTGCTTCAATGTTCATAAACCAGCTGTTCAGATTACCACAGAGCACACCCCAGCACCATTAATTCCAGGAATTCACATCTGAAATTACTGAGAAGGCCATGTGACCATTCACAGGACCCCTCTCTCCTCCTTATGACACCAAATGGAAGCACATCATCAAGCACAAGTAACACTATCTTCTTAATGTCTCTCATCTTTTTTCATACTCAGCCACACCTTTAATCTTAGCTCAAACCAGAATGTCTCACCTAGCTTTCTGGCCTCATGGCCCTAGCATTAGGTCCTTCTAGTCCATTCTCCTGATTGTTATTTCTAAAAGACTGATTGGGTTACATGACTTTCTCACTCAAAACTCTTCTGTGAATTCCCATTACTCTCCTAAAATCCAGATCCTTGAAATCAAGGCCTTTGAGCTTGTGAACTCTGTTCACCTCCCCAGGCTTACCACTTGCCAGACCTTCCACACACACACTTGACTCCAGACATTATCACATGATTGCTCTTCTTAGGATGCACTAGGCTTTTTCTGTCTTGCTCATGCACCCATGCCTTGTCACATACTCTTCCTTCTGCCTGGAAACCTTCTCTTCCTTCTCTGCCTGTCTCACTCAGCTTACTTACTCATCCTCCAAGCTCAGGTGTCACTTTCTCCAGAAAGCTTTCTTTGAACTGCTTCTCCACCAAGATTCAGGCTAAGTGTAGGGATTCTAGAGGAATCCTACAGCCCATTATTCAGGATGAAGCTATCCCCTCCTTATCATATGATATTCTAATAATATGTTCACTCCTGTTTCTCTTCTAAGCCTGAGACAGGAATACACCTGGCATAGTTCTTGAAACATACTAAACTCTTAAGAAGTTCTTGCAGACTGACAAAATTAATGAGTGAATGATTGAGAAATGCATTACCCTGCATCCAGGAAACCGATACATAGCCAAACATCAATATTTTCACTGATAATGTAAAAATGAAAATCATTACTGACTTTCACCACCTATTAAATAAACCAACCTCCCGCGTACTCTGGTTGACCAAAGTCATTTTTAAAAGTGAAATGAGAAGCAAATATATTCCTAGTGAGACTTGCTGGTAGAGTTTGACACTGAAACACCATCAGTATCCAGGTACATTAAGTGGTTTTGTTATCTACCCTGATGTACAACTCTAAGATCACATGTATTAATGATAATGGTGTTCTATTATGAGGACATAATAAAAATATGTCCTCAATGTATGTTACTAGGCTGGAGGGAATCTCTTTTCCTTGCAAAATGTCTGGATTTATGTACAATCTGAATAGTAACAGCAGCTTTCTGGTGTGATGAAGTTAGTCAACACACCATGTAGCTGTGGATTTGAAGGGAATCATATCCACAAGCAGATGGACAGATGAGTCTGGCCAAAAAAAAAAAAAGAGTAGAGGAAATTCTTAACAGCAAAGATCATTCAAGAGGCAGAGGAAGATAAAAGATACTGTAAGGAGCCGCTGCAGGATGGAAGTGACGGCTCTGTACCAGGAGTCTGTCTGTCTTGGCTCCAATCAACAAAGTGAACACATCTCCTCCAAACTGCCAGCATCCAACGTGTATGTGTGAATGTGTGAAGATGAAGATCATTCTTTTAATAGCCATTTAAACATTGTAAAGTCAAGTTACTCAGTCGTGTCTGACTGTGACCCCATGGATTGTAGCCTACCAGGCTCCTCCGTTCATGGGATTTGCCAGACAAGAGTACTGGAGTGGGTTGCCATTTCCTTCTCCAGGGGATCTTCCCAACCCAGGGACTGAACCCGTGTCTCCAACATTGCAGGCAGACACTTTACCGTCTGAGCCACCAAGGAAGCCCCTAAACATTTTANCAGACAAGAGTACTGGAGTGGGTTGCCATTTCCTTCTCCAGGGGATCTTCCCAACCCAGGGACTGAACCCGTGTCTCCAACATTGCAGGCAGACACTTTACCGTCTGAGCCACCAAGGAAGCCCCTAAACATTTTAAGGTACAACATAAGTATAAGAAAATATTACCATCAAATTATTGTTGTCAAAGAAGTATGATTGGAAGAGATTGCTGATCCCCCACAGATGTTTCAGTTTACACTTTCACCTTGCTGTTGTTCAGTTGCTAAGTCGTGTTTGACTCTTCGAGACCCCATGGACTGCAGCTCACCAGGCTTCCCTGTCCTTCACTATCTCCTAGAAACATGTGAAAGGATTTCATGCAGAAAAGCAGCAACAATAATTTTTTACCTCTATCTTTCACTAGCATCTAGCTATTTTAACTACCTTCTCTCTCCTTTACTTCAGAACTAAGTTCCTCAAGTGACTATTACGAAGTTCCTTCTTATTTCCTACCGTATTGACGCTTTGGATCGCAATATTCTAGCAGCCACCAGAGGATGCCTTTCAATCCTCCTCTTCTTTACTCCTCTGTGATATGCCATGTGTTTACGGCCTCCCACTTCTCGACATGCTCTCCTCTGATTTCCATTTTCTCCTTGTTTTCCTCCTACATCATTGCCCTTTCCTTCTCAGTCTCCTTTTAGAGGTCTCTTCTGTTTTTCCCTTAAGATCAGCCCCCCACTCCAACCACATACACACACACAGAGCCACCTGTGAAAATAGACTTCTCGTCTCACCATTCCTACTATTCTTGGACAGATTATCTGAAGTTTTTGTTTGTTTGTTTTTGGTTTTTTTTTTTAACTAAGAGGCGATTTACACCTCCTCTAAAGTGTGCATGTGGATTAATAATAATAATGAGAGAAGTGTAAACACTGAAACTTTTAAGAAGGTTTCAGCAAAAGTATTGTTGGAGAGGAGAAGGTGTAAAGGTGTTAAATTCCTATCTTCCATACAAAGAAATCAGTAAATAACATTTCAAACTGAAAAATGAGGAGTCTGTAGTATCAGTTAAGTTATTTTAAATATGGAGGTAAACACTAGGGGGAAAATGTCAGCCAGAAGAGTTGAAAATGCTTCTCTGCAGAGTGAGAACTGCAGGAAGTCAGAAGTGTTTTGGGCAAAGGACTGCTGTTTTTCACAATACCTCCTATGATACCATTTGGCTCTTTAAACTTCGTGCACATTCATATAAAAGGTGATAGGGATAACATTCCAAACCACTAGTTTCCGTATATATAAAATCAGTATTTTGATATAAAATTTGCCTAAATGAAAAAAGATAACTGGAACCATTCCAAAGCAGACCTCCAAGAATGGAGCAATAAAAAAAAAAAAAAAAAAATGCTCGAATGGCAGTTGAAGGAGGAGACGAAGCGATAACTGCCGTCTGGAAAAAATAAAGAACCACACACCTCTTTTCTATTAAACACAAAACTGTACTATAGTAACCAGTTCCTAAGTCTTACTAACACCTCTAAGCAGCTCTTGTGCTTGCCAACAGGAATCTCCCAGGTAAAATTCCATTTGACAAATTTTGTTTCTGACATTGTCTATTCTAAGTCTGTTAGATTCTTTTTTTAGTGTTTTTTTTTTTTTTTAATGGAAGTATAGTTCATTTACAATGTTGTGCCAGTTTCTGCCGAACAGAAAAACGACTCAGTTATACACATTTGGTAAGTCTATTAGATTCTCAATTTAGATGGTGAAGTAATATCACAGCCTTGTCTATTAGGTCACTTATTCTGGCAGATACCACGTCCACTATAAATCTCTTAACTCTACACACTTTAAGAAATTCCAAATATAAACATTTTTAATAATGTAACAAGGGCTTCATATTTATATGACATACATCTTTTGTGTAAAATATATTATAAAAGAAGTAAGCACAGAACTTTAAACAGACTCATATCTATTCCATGTTGTAGGATATATATTGCGAAGCTCCAATGTGAAATCTTGCAAAAGTCTTTGGGGCTTTACAAGTGTTATTGGATTCCAGTCCCAATAATCAGTCTAATGTATCTTGTTTACAGACATTCCTGATTAAAAAACATAGAACAAGACAGGAGGTGAAGGCAGGGAAGGAGCATTCATTAGCAATCTCAAACTAAAAGGTAGTCATAATCCATAAACTATTGACCCAATAGACAGAAATTTCCCTTTGTTTTAAATCAATTAACAATTATACATGAGCCATTAAAAAGCCATCATGCTTATAAGCCATTACACTGTGTACCTATCGTGTATCGATTAGCATGCGGTCAGTTATTAATTGATGACATCATCACTCTCAAACCTCTTAAAGGTTTTAGTGCCTTAAAGAAACACACCAACTACCAGAGCCAAGTTCTTGGCACCTGACATGCTCTACAGCCTCAAGCAGAAAGTATATATTCTCATAGACCCTCTGTTTGTCATGCTAATGCATCAGTCAAGTCCACACTGGATGGTGTGTCTTCCAAAATATCCCATCTCATTTTATAAGTAAGTCATATAAATCTCTAATGACACAATAGTTTTAACATCATTCATATGTGTGGCAGCAGCAAATTAACTTCTCAGAGCATATCCAACATGAAAAGTACTGTCATTTGCAATGTATGTACAATGACTGCCATCTAAAGCTAAAACACCTCTTTTATCCTGCACATCCTCTGACACTATTCCTAAAGTATTTAACAAAGTGGGACCTTAAACTATGAAAACGCAAACGCTACAAGATCTACAATAGCAAATGTGTTTTCTTTAATGCAATATAAACCAGAATAATATTTTTAAATATATTATTTTATTTTTATTATCATTTTTAAAAGATTGTCTCTTTAGCAGGCAAAGCTGTTTTTAAAACTTTGAGAATAAAATTTTTAGTTCAACTTGCATCATAGATCCAAGAGAACTAACATAAGACCCTAAATCATACTGTGAAACTGAATCACAGAAGTTTACTTAAATATCACAGTCTGCTAAAGGATAACACATTGACACAATGATAAAAGTCATATTAAGTGTACAATAGGGTTATAAAGTAAAAGCTACCCCAGGGAATCTGAAATCTTTTAAAGAATGTTAACATCATCTCTCTTTCTAAATCAAATTAACCCTCTGAGTAGGATAGATACACTACAAAGTAACTAATTATTATTCACCCCATCTCACATTACTCCTAACCATGGAGAAGCTAGTTATTTGGTATTCTCCACAAAACTGTTTAAATAATAGAGAAATTTAATTAATGTGTCTTCTTTCTGCAATTGTATATCATGTTTGTTTGTTTTTTTAAAACAAGCTTCCCAATCAAGTTTCATTAAATAAGCACAAGCATGAGACAAAATCACCTGAATTAAAATTCTACATTTTTCCACTCCCTTTTCCCCTGGGATCATAGCAGATTCTTCACTGTCCTCATTCAGAGTCCCTGCAAAGAGAAGGCTAGACAAGTTTGAAGTAATGTACAAAGACATTAAGTATGCAGTATTATCTACTTTTTTTACATTGTAATGGGCTCACTGCTCAGTCTGGAAAATGGAATAGAAAGCATCCTTGTAAGATGATATTATTATTATTTTCATCATCATCATCATCATCATTATTTTGCCACAAAAGAGCCCTCTTTCATTAGGGTAGAGACCATCCTGAAATAATGATTACAACATGAGAAGACAGGGCAAGAAGCAGGTTAAATAAGGCCCCATTGTCTGGGGCTCACAATAGAAATCAGGTGTATTTGCCTTTATGGAAGATTTTGGTTCACGGAATAGTTTTTTGTGTAATTTTTTTTTTTTACCACGACCAAGCTATGCTTATTTCTTCCATAAAGGAAGACATCTTTTTTTAATAAAATTGGCAGTGAGGTTATGTGTAAGGCAAATTGTGACTGAGCCAATAATCTGTCATTCTTACCATCCAGAATGTTCACATGAGGATATAAACAGAAAAAGAAGCCACTTCGTATGTAAAGAAAAGGGAAGACGGCGCTTCCTCAAGATCTCAAAAGCTCAGATTCACACTCGCCTGAGGGAAGAGAGAGGTGAGCAACAGAGAAGTTATGGAGGGAGAGAGGAAATATTAACAATGAGGACAGACTCTGCAAACCATTTCACAGAAGAGACTTTACTCTCAAGTCCAAACAAGCCTGGTAACACTGCTCTCGTTTTTACATATGATAGAAAAATCACACTGTGTGGTCCTGCAGCAGGTTAAAAGCAGGCTTTTCTTCAGAAAGAATGGTGCAACTTCTAACCTCTGGGCCATAAGGTGATTGGGCTCCAAATGAGGTCATGGCAAATTCTCCCCTCCATGTCCTTCCTCCTGTCCCTGATTCAAGGTGAAGTCCATGGCAGTTGAAAGGCCCAATTCAATGCTTTGGGTACATCTCATGACTTAGCTAATTATAAAGAAGTTGAAGAATTTAAAAAGAATACATCTGCTGACTAGAAAAAAGGAAAATCACATATATATGTATATATTTATTAGCTATTTGGAGCAGATCATTTTACTGGCACTTATTTTAGATGTCACAGCTAGGCAGTCAGCATTTCTAGGTTCAGGAACCTACCACTAAAAATCTTAGTTTACCTAAAAAATTGCAGCTAGATCTGAGTTTACCTAGAAAGAACTATATAGACTCTCTTCCTGTTCTGAGGTCACAGGAGAAAGGGGCTCAAAGGAACAAAGTGTATTAAGCATGCATCTTCAAGTGATATAGTAAGTGCTTTGTGCATTGGTCTCTCCCAATAATTTCCGTTTTAGCAAAGAGGATTCTGAGGCCCAGGCAAAAGCAGAGCTCATTTAAGTGCTGAAGGCTGGGTTGAACCCAGTTCTTGCTGACACTGAAGTGACTTCCTCTCCACTTCACTATCCTTCCTTAATTGCATTTGGTTGGGGATAAGCCTGTACATTACAGAGCCTAAGCAAGAAATAACAGCATAAGGGATCCTATATTTACTGTTATTGTTGGTGTTAATACTGATTTAAAACAGGGCTCCAAATTCAGACAGATGATCATGATCCCTGGTCTGCTGCATATCATCTGACATAGGACTTCTTGGCATACAGTAGGTGTTTACTACTTTTTTGAGGCTTCTTGACAAATACATAAAACAACAACCAGCCCAGCAGATACGGGTCACCTGTATTTCAATAGTTTCTCTCAATAGTAAAGAACTTTACTTTTCCACTAAGACTTTGACATAGTTTTTTTTTTTTTTTTAATCAGTCAAGATGAAATGGAAAGCCATTATTTATGCCTCTCCAAAAACCCCAAACCTGTAATTTAAAAACAACAAAAATGGCAAAATTAAACTTGATAGAAGCATGAATTTTCATGTACACAAACACACCATATAGCCATGTGCGCTTTAAGGGAAATGTTCCCTGTCTTATGAAAGTGAGGCAACTTGTTATGATTTGTGCACACTTCCATGAAATACCAAAGAGGGAAAAAAACCCTCCTGTCACTTGTCAGCTAGTTCAGTCACTGCTGCTGTAGAGGTACCATAACATATGCACGTCCCCTTCTGAAAATGTATCAAAAGGGGTTTTGGTAAACTCCTGTACAAGCATATCATATGTGTTAAAGCCAAAATGACTTAAATTCTCTGCCCTGATGGATCTGCACATCAGATGTATAACTGATTAGTGACAACTGACACCGAAACAGAGAAAATGTTCACTGTTAGGACGAGCACAACGATTCATGCAAGAGTGCCATCAGGATGGCAAACTATCCTTTCTGTACATACAGCAAGTATGTTCCTCTGCTAGGAGAAAATTCTAGTCAAAGAACTTTGCTTTTTAAGTACTTAATCTTCAAACTGACCTGGAAATATTTATTTTAAAATTCTTATCAGTTTAATATCAATTTTATCAATAATACCTTAAAAATATCAAAAATGTTCTACTCTTCAGTTAAAAATAATTAGTTCACAAATTTCTCAAAGGCTTACTCTGTGGAGTGTGTTCTTCTCTAAAGCATAAGTGATGGGGCAAAAATGCTAGTAGCATAAAGAGGCTAAAATGTAAATCGATCTGAGTATATACATTACTCAAATAATGAACAGTTCTGAAAGATATCAAAGGACAGGTACAGTTCTGCAAGGATGAGTGAATAAGAACAAAATAGACTGCATGTGTCAAAGAAAAAGAGAATATTCTTTCTATACGTGAAAGACCAATCCACCAAGCACTGAATTCTTCAATTTATTTTTATTTGCCCTTAGGAAAGTTACCACAAATAGTTCACTACCATATGGAAAACTATGTTATATCATTAAGAATAAGAAATTATTTAACTCAAGCATGAGATAGACTTAAACAATTTTCTTCTCTAAGAAAAGGTAAAACTAGGCTAAATGAATAATTTCCAAAAGTTCTTACATTTGCAAAAACTGCATGTGCCCTTGGCCATAAATTTTTTTTATGGTATTTTTCTACTTTTGAGGAAGTTTTTCTCTCCCTAAATGTAGATGATTTATTTTGAGATGCTTTCTTCAGTATATATTAAGGAAAGTCAGTCGTGTCTAAGCTTTCTGATAAAACACAATACTGGATTATGCCCTTCCCCTGCCCCCCAAACACACACACACACACACACATACACACACACATTTCCTATTCTGAAGTCTGTTCTGTTTCATTTCTCTTCCCCTAAAGGCTTACCTCTCAACCTCTACCTACCCAGATACCAAAACTCTGCTGGTTTCAACCTCCTGGGAGAGAAAGCCTCCCCCTGCTATTTTCTCTGCTCCTTCAAAACACACTAAAGAGGTGGATGAAAGAACATCTTAAATNTTCTGAAGTCTGTTCTGTTTCATTTCTCTTCCCCTAAAGGCTTACCTCTCAACCTCTACCTACCCAGATACCAAAACTCTGCTGGTTTCAACCTCCTGGGAGAGAAAGCCTCCCCCTGCTATTTTCTCTGCTCCTTCAAAACACACTAAAGAGGTGGATGAAAGAACATCTTAAATCAGTCCGCCTAAAACAAGTGCCTTCTTGGCGCCATCCTAAATGCTTCAACAACTGCCAGCCTCCAAAAGACATGAAATACTGTTGGGAGGGCGCGAGGCCATTGCTGCCACGTCTTATGTGAGCAATGAGGAGCCAACAGCAGAGAACGCGAAGGTACGAACTTCTTTTAACTACCAGACTTAGTGGTAGACCAGGATCCCTTCCTAGTTCCACAAGGATTCAATATAATTTTTTTTGTTCCTTTCCCCCTCTTCCCTTCCTCCTGCTTCAGGTAGTACTTGAACAAAAAAAAAAGATTGCTGCGGATGCCCCATCTCCATGAGGTGGTGGTGCGCGTGTCCCGCGTCAGGCTTCCCCGTTTCCCCCCCGGGCTGCCGGGTGCGCCTCCATGCTTGGAGAGCTCTGCACCCCCGCGCTTCCGGCCCCAATGCCAATACCATATTCTGACTTCTGTGCGGAAGCCAGCCACTCCAGAAGGCTATGTATTTCAAGTTTTCCATACCAGAAGAACTGCACATAGATGAAGATGCATTTCATCAACCCTGCAAGAAACAAACACCAAAACAAAACCCCGGAGCAACTGCATCACTTTCTTCAAGTGAGAACCGAAAAAGCCCAAATTCTGGGCCTTCCTAGGGTTCATTTCCTCGGGTTTTTCTTTTACCAGAAATGGCTTTTGCGTTTTTCTTTTTACAAAAGAAGAGTAAAACCACGTAGAATTTATACAAATGTTTGGTTTTTCCTGTTTTTACTTTCTCAAGGCTACTTTTATTGCTCTAGCCATTGGCACTAACGTCCTTGGTATTTTTCTTGTAACTCTCTTGCGTGATGTGTTTTTAGCATGTTTTCATACCCTCTTCTCAGTGCTGTAACACATAATGAAGGTTTCCAATCTCTGCCTACATTATTTGCCAGAGATGGTTTACAGAAAACATGGCCAATCTATGTGGAATGTAACATCTGAGGAATATTTCTTAGGAGAGAGTAGCTCACAGGAGAGACTGTTTTTTAAAAACAAAAGCCCACATGCCTGTTAACTGTTTACCGGAATGTTACCTCATAATATAAGCTGGCTACCTTTTGCACCAGTTCCTGATGTTAGTGACAAAAAAAAATGCAAAATATGAAGGAACAGTATTACAAGCCAACCTGTTGATATTTTGAACAAGAAATCTCCTTATACTACACTAAGTTAAACACTATAATATAACATTTGGGCAATATTCTAATATACTAGGAAGGCCCCTGAGGCTTAAATTCTGATCCACTTACTTCTGATCATTTTTATGATCCAAAGTAGTTCTCTCTCTAATATAAAACGTATTTCCAACCACCTACTAGTTACGAAAGCCATTAAATTCTTGAAGATTGAAGGTGGAAAAATAAATTGTGTGTATTTTAGACCCCGAATGATCTTCCTATAGCAATTTTAGAACAAACTATGAAGAATTCTGCAATTTTAATCTCCTCAGTAGCTTCCCATTACTAAACAAGCACAGCGCCACGGTACAAATGTAGATGTTACATGTCATCTTGATCTGCTGCTTTTTTCTTTCATTAAAGCTTTAATGCAGCAATTATGGCTACGTTGCCCTATAAAAAAAGGAAAAGGCAGTTTACTTTAAAAAGTGAAATTGCATAGCCTACTATTTAATTATACACAAATGTAAATGGCCTATTTTTCCATAACTGGTTATTACAGCACTGTTTTACTTTCTGAGTTTTCACAATCTCTAAAACCTACAAAGCTTCCTGCTATATAATTGTTTTGTTACATTATTGTTTTCATCTTATTTTTTCTTTTAATGTGAGTGCAGCGGGATAAATCTTGGTTTTAAGCCAGCCACTACTTCATCTACTTAAGCTTTTATAGATGAAGATTGCTGTAATTATCAGAATACCCGCTTATTTCTGAAGTATTATCCTGGCAACCTGCTGGCATTTACAACCAATTAACAAGCTTTGCCATTAGTTGCATAAGGGGTATCGCAGAGTAAACCCATTGTGTGCTAATTTTCTATTTTAGATAATCAGTTTGGCCATCCAGAATGGAAAGAAGAAGAAAAGAAAAGGTTTGACACTCAGTGGTAGACATGTAAAAATTACTGCGTGCCCCCTAGAGACAAAGGTATCCTGCAACTCAGTGATTGCTTTGTTGCCGTCACTATTGGTTCTTAAGTATTTCCCTTTGTCTCTTTTGGAATAAAAAAAAAAAAAAGTGGGGATTCAGGAAAGTAATCATGTCCTGTCTCACACACTCTGGGTCTTTTAAAACTGACTAGCTTCTCTTGCTATTCTGCCCATAATTTGACCAAATTGTACATGTTAAATACCACCCCCCAAAAAACAGACATTGAGCACTAGTTCTTTGGGGGTTTTGGTTCTTTAAAAAAAATGCCTTTCAACCTTTTTTCCCTCCCCACTTCCCCCACTTGCCATTAGAATAAATTAATGCATGGACTTCCACCAACTGGGCTGCCTTAAAATTAGCCTGCATGCTGGGTTTAGTTAAAGTGGTGTGCTGCTGTCTATTGCCTTGTTTAAACAGTCGCTGATATTAATATGTACCGAAGTTTGGTCTAAATCAAGGCAAAAAGCTACGTTTCTGTTTTGCTGTTAAAGCTTAAGACTCACACTGGAGAGTAAATGTCATCACCAGCCCGAGAATGTTAGCCTCAGGCCACAGGAGACCTCCCTGTGTTCAGAAAGACTCTCTCCCCTTGAGTTTTCAGCAATACTAATAATTACTTCATCCCAGTTCTCTCTGCTTCTGTCTGTAAAGTTCTCCTAGTCTCAAAGCTGCGTCCCCGCTCCCACTCCCAGATGATCCCTAATCAAATGTAACTGTTCTCTGTGAGGGAAAGCACAGACTGGCATTTTAAAAGTACCAGTATTGACCAGTACCCATTCTTGGCATTTGTAAACCTCTTTGGCCATAGAGCTTCTGAAACTCCCATGCCACCCTGCACTTTAAAATCATTGTCTTCAGCACTTCCAACATGGGTTAGTAGGTCTCTATTTGCAGCAAAACAGTCTTTAGATCAGATCAGCATCCTCCTTGCTCTGAAAATTCTCAAGAGACTTGTATACAACAGTACAGTTGTAAAGTACCCATCTCTAAGGACCCGCTTTACCCTGGATTAATTAACTGCCTTACGCACATACAAATTCACAAGGAGACACCCACTATCCCATGCATCAAGTTAAAACCCCCAATAATTTCCTTCTGTCCAATCATTTGCTCACAGACGCAGGTAATGAATGTGTCTACAGGCAGAGCCACATTATCAGGGCATGACACCACCGTAACAGACTTTTCTGTCTTTATAACCAAATTCACAACTCGTTATGGCATTTATATTTGAACAGATCTTTCCAGCAAATGAAGACATTATTATGCTTCTCACAAATACGGCTTATTGAAATCAGAAGGAGACATTCTTTTCAAGGTTTGTTATATTCTTATACTACTGTAAAATTCTTATGAAAAAAAATGCTAGCTAACTTTCCACTTTCACAGCACAAGGAACTAAATGCTCATGATTTGTGCAAAGAACTACCCAGTCTCACCAAAGAAAGAGATTTTTAAAAAAAGCTTGGAGAGGGAGAGAAGAGCCAAGAGAAAAAGATGGGAAGTTCTTTTATTATTCTTATCTTGGACTCTTCAAGGTACCTATGCTGGGCAGCCTAATAATGTAACTCCCATTGTTATTTTAATAGACTTTTATTGTAATAGTTATTAAATTATCTATTTTAACTGTATTGGTTTCCTAGTAAAGAAATTGCTGATTTCAAAATTTATTGAGTGGGATTTTAACCTTGCTTGACCTATTGGAGCTGTGGTGAAGAAGAGAAAGAAAACAACTGTAAACTGCCTTTGGGGAGATGTGCAATAGGTTCAACAGGTGATATGAGGAGCCTTCCTGAAGTCTTGCTCCCACAACTAGGATGACCACAGCTACACCATTTTTGCATCTGAAAGACATTTATTTTTTTTCTTCTTTTATGTGCTCTATTTGCCTGCATCTCAGATGTTCTAGAGCTGTAAAAATGGGGTTTTCCCCAACAAATATTTAATCTCAGTGACTGCAAGCATCATTTCGGGGGCACAAGTCTTTCTGCCTCGCTCTGTGATCTTGGTTAAGTTACTTCTCTGTACTCAGTTTTCTCAGTATTTCTCATCTGTAAAGTATGAGACTAATTGCCTCATAGGATTGTTGTAATAATTAAGTATAATAAAGCATGTAAAATGCTTAGCACAATGCCAAGCACATAGTAATACAAGTTGTAACTTATTGTCCTACCATTTTAGTCGTGTATTAGTGGTTATGCTAACCACTATGGGGCCATTAAGATCAGAGCAAGATCCAAGTAAAAGACACTGGAAGAATCCAGAGAGGAAGAATTTACAAATATTTCACCATTTCCTCCTAAGGGTAATACCTATGACTTTGATTTTGTTTGTTGTACAGGTAAGCCTTAGGCTGAAAAGATTCCTGCCAAAGATAGCTAATCTCAGATGCAACATAACAGTAAGTACATGTATGTGTGTGTGTGTGTGTGTGAAAGTTGCTCAGTCGTGTCCAACTCTGCGACCCCATGGACTGTAGTCTATGGAATTCTCCAGGCCAGAATACTAGAGTGGGTAGCCTTTCCCTTCTCCAGGGGATCTTCCCAGCCCAGGGATCAAACCCAGGTCTCCCGCACTGAAGACTGATTCTTTACCAGCTGAGCCACCAGGGCTATAATTGTCTGTTAATTTTTTTTAATTCACTTAAATAAATGAAATANATGGAATTCTCCAGGCCAGAATACTAGAGTGGGTAGCCTTTCCCTTCTCCAGGGGATCTTCCCAGCCCAGGGATCAAACCCAGGTCTCCCGCACTGAAGACTGATTCTTTACCAGCTGAGCCACCAGGGCTATAATTGTCTGTTAATTTTTTTTAATTCACTTAAATAAATGAAATAAATAGTATGTGGCTATTACCAGTCAATATTTGGCATTTTTAAAGTATACAACAAACTGAAATTGGCTAGAGATTATGTTACAATGAGATTTTATTAGCAAATTTAGACTTAATGTACCATTAGACTTAATGGAAAGTGTTTCCCACAAAGAGAAGAGGTTTAGCTTCTTTGCTTGTAAATTCCAGAAAAGCAAAACTCTGTTTTGTCCATTGCTGCATCTTCAGGACTCAGGCAGTGTTTTATACAATAATTAGGGATGTATAAATGAATGATTTCATTCTCTGTTGATGGTATTTCTATCAACCATTTGTCATTAATGAAAGATTAAGTCAGTAAGGGTTAATCATTTAGTGCTGTATTAAATTAATGGAGTTATAATACAAAGAAGGTGAGGTGGAAGAATTTTGTCTCAAAATAGTTTCCCACACAGTTTAGGGACTCTTCAAAGTCCATTTGGTAAGGTTGCTAAGTTCAAAAACAGTATTGAGCTTTGCTGATAACTGCAACAGCATTCTCAGCCTGCAGTTGTTAACAAACAGAAAACTGAAACTTTCCATTTTATAAGAATGCAGCAAGATTGAACACATGCTCATCAAAACCCAAACACCTATTAAAATCCCAAATTTTCTTCTTTCAAGGCATGCTTTATGGTTTTGTGCAATTATTAGGCTAGCCCTTGTTGATCTAATAACCTATCATAAAAGTTAGAAAAGAAAAAGTCCCATCTGTGCTACAGTTTAAAGTTATTAGACAAAGGAGAACTTAAAATTGAATATGAGTCAAATTCTAGAATAAGTTGACAGTTTTTAATTTTAGAATGGAACCAGAACATACCTTATAACTTGAAAACCTCTAAGACACATTTCCATTGCTGTCAAAAGGTGAAATTGATCCCACCTCTCTACAGGCTCATCAAAGTTTTCCAAATAGCAGCCTTCAGCTGTTGAGTGTTATGTTTCGATTATATTTCAGATGACTTTTCTAGTTTGTTTTTTAATTGGCAGGAGCTCAAGAAACATTTTCATATCACAAAGAGTTCCCTTTTACATTAATGAATGTGAACAAACCTTCTATCAATTTGAAGTTTCTGTTTTTCTGCACAATGTTAAATAATATTGGATCTAGCTATGAAAAACTTTCAGAATAAAGTACTATAGTTCAGATTAAAGGCTGTAAAATCCAGTCCTAAAAAATGCATCTTGCAAGATATCTGTGGCACTTAAAGGAAAGAAAATAAAGACAATTATAACACATTTATATTCCTAGCCCAATAAAGACTATATTTTTAGTTGTCATTGTTTTTAAATGTTAACATAGAACATATTTTCAAGGGAATATTAGTCCACATAAGAATGTAAGTCATCTGAATTCTTCTTGTATTAATATATAAAATCTCAAGAAATTCTCATTCAGTTTAAATATCATCATTATAGATTTAGTCTGTGGTACCAAAAAATTCTGTCATTATAACCAAACTTGTCATTGTCCTTATAATTTATATCATTCTAAATTGTGGAATGTCAAATCCAATAACATTTGAAAAAGGTATAGAAGCTACAAAAGCCTTTCTACAATATCTACATGTTCTTTTCTCTAGAGTATAATAATTTCAAAAACGTATTTAATTTCCTTTTCAGTTCTTTTCATTTATGGCCAAGAACTTTTCATGTTGCAAGCACATACACACCCCTCTTTATCACTTTTTAACAACTTTCCTCAAAAGCAATTTAGAACAGTCCCATATGTAAAACTGAGTTTTCAAGATATTTGTGAAAGGAGCCTAAATCAGGACAGAAAATAAATAAATAAAAGTGCATGCAGACTCCTAGTGCATTCTTTTACCATGTCAACCCTTTTTGACAGGAAAAGGAGTAAAGGTCAGGAAAACTAGCTGCTCAGCACAGCAATGTGGAAAGGAAGAGGAGTGTTGCTTATAATGACATAAAAACCATCAACACAGATGCGTTCTGGGGTTGGAGAAGGGTAACTATGTGAAGTGTTTGCTGAATGCATTGTCAGCATAGAATCAGACAAGGTTCCCTCTTTCTGGCTCTATGACATATTAATAGCAGTCTGGGATGTCCAACTCACGGGGTCTCACTACCATGCTTAGAGAGAGGAGCTGGCAGACTAGATGCCATACCCTAATCCAGAGGCTGGGCTACCACATCTGTTCTAGATTATCTTCTTACTGATCCCAGCCAAAAGCCCTAACCCCAGTCTTGACTACAGACCCTCTTGTCCTCAACTTTACTGGAGTACAGACAGGAGAAGAAGGAATGACAAATAGCTCTCTGCATGCTAAGTCATTTTGGTCATGTCCAGCCCTGTGTGATCCTATGGACCATAGCCCACCAGGCTCCTCTGTCCATCAGATTCTCCAGGCAAGAATACCGAAATGGGTTGCATGCCCTTCTCTAGGGGATTTTCCCAACCCAGGGATCAAATCCATATCTCTTACATTTCCTGCATTGGCACGCAAGTTCTTTACCACTAGTGCCACCTGGGAAGCACAAAGGAGCTCTGAGGCTTGGTTCAGAAAGTTACATAAGCTTTCTGGACTTCAATTCCATGCCCTCAAGTGCAGCTGGTGATGGCACCTCCCTGGTAAACTTGTTTTGAGAATGAAGTAAGTGTTGAGCTCCATCTGAAGTGCTTGGCACAAGGCCCAGCACATAATTGGTTCTTTATAAGCATCAGCTATTATTATCATTATTGTAATATGAGCAATGTCTACCCCCTGACCATCAGCACCGTCCCACCTCTCTTCCTGATGTTGACCCAAAACAGCAAGAGATGGCCAAAAATAAGTTTGTGACTCTGGATGCAGACAAACATGTAGATGGCTCTAGAGAGTCGAGCAGAACTTAACTATTGAGCCATTGCCAGTTCGGAAGCCCACTGGACTAATCATGATGCTGAAAGGGGACCCAGGAGCATCATGGATTGTTAGTGCACTAAAATTCCAAGGGAGGCCATCGTATTGGGTTTGGAACTCCTTCTCTCCTGCTGCTGCTAAGTCACTTCAGTCGTGTCCGACTCTGTGTGACCCCATAGACGGCAGCCCACCTGGCTCCCCCATTCCTGGGATTCTCCAGGCAAGAATACTGGAGTGGGTTGCCATTTCCTTCTCCAATGCATGAAAGAGAAAAGTGAAAGTGAAGTCGCTCAGTCTGTCCGACCGTGAGCGACCCCATGGACTGCAGCCCACCAGGCTCCTCCGTCCATTGGATTTCCCAGGCAAGAGTACTGGGGTGGGGTGCCATTGCCTTCCCCCTCTCTCCTACTTATCAGCTATGAAAATCTATCTTGGGCCAATTCATGAACCTTTGTAAGCATCAGTTCCCTATCTTTAAAATGGATTAATGATATTAACTTGCTTGCAGAGTTGTATGAAATCAGAAAGTTATAGACAGAGAAACAGCTTCCCAGCTGGCACTAGTGTAAAGAAACTGCCTGACAATGCAGGAGACATAAGAGACATAATTTCGATCTCTGAGCTGGGAAGGTCTCCTGGAGGAGGGCATGGCTGCCCACTCCAGTATTCCTGCCTGGAGTGGCCCATGGACAGAGGATCCTGGAGGGCTACAGTCCATAGGGTCGGAAAGAGTTGGACACAAGTGAATTAGCACACGTGTAGATAGCGATATAGAGACAAAGGTATTGTCTATTACCTGGCACACAGAAAGCACTCAATATGTAGTAGTGTCATTAAAAGAACAGGAAAAAGGTAATTGTGGACCCAGGGTAATTGTAGTAGACCTTGAATAATGGCTCCCCAAAGATGCACATACTTTAGTCCCTGGAACCTGTGACGATGTAGTTAGCATTGCATAGCAAAAAGAGACTTTGCAGATGTAATTAGGGTTAAAATGGTTTTTAATGGGAAATTATCCTGGATTATGTGAAATAGGAGTAAAGTTGGCTCAGTGGTAAAGAATCTGCCTGCCAATGCAGGAGATGCAGAGACACGGGTTTGATCCCTAAATTGGGAAAATCCCCTGGAAGAGGAAATGGCAACCCACTCCAGTATTCTTGCCTGGGAAATCCCATGGATGGAGGAGCCTGGTGGGCTGCAGTCCATGGGGTCACCAAGAATGGAAGATGACTAGGTGGCTGAGCACTCTCACACACACACACATCCTGGATTATCTAGATAAACCAANCCACTCCAGTATTCTTGCCTGGGAAATCCCATGGATGGAGGAGCCTGGTGGGCTGCAGTCCATGGGGTCACCAAGAATGGAAGATGACTAGGTGGCTGAGCACTCTCACACACACACACATCCTGGATTATCTAGATAAACCAATCTAATCACATCAGCCCTTAAAAGCGGAGAACTTTCTCCAGCTGGAGGTAGAAGAGTGATGAGGTGAAAGAGAAGTCAAAGAGATTCCAACCCTTGTGGGCTCTGGAGAGTAAGGCTTCTAGGAGCTGAGTGAGGGCATTCCCCTGCTGAGAGCCAGCAAGACTATGAGAACTTGAGTCTTAAAACTGCAAACTGAAATTAGCTAACACCTGAATGAGCTTGGAAGCAGATTCTCCTCAGAGCCTCAGATAAGAATCAACTGGTGGACATCTTGATTCCAGCCTCGTGAAACTGGGGGGCAGAGAACCCAGTCAGGTCAACCCAGACTTTCTACTTTTCTAACTGAGATAGTAAATCTGTGTTACTGTAAGTATGAGGTTTATGGTAATTTGTCATGACAGTAATAAAATTATAATACAGGAATTATTAATATAAATGGTTTTCGATACTAGACTGTGATATTCTCATTTGGAATAAGAGCTGCAAGAAGACAGGGATGCCATCAACTAATAATAGCTAATATTTCTGATCATTCACATCACAGGGCATAATGCCAAGTGCTTTACATATATTATCTCCTTTTATCTTCACAAACTCATTAGGCAGGTACTGTTACAATCGCTGTCTAACAAGTGAAAAGATAGAGAAAGTAAAAGAGATGAATGTTAAAGACTCAGCAGTAATCACACAGCTTATGTATAGTGGAACCGGGATTCAAATTCAAGCAGTTGATTCAGAGCACATGCTGCTCACTGTGATACTACGCTTCCCTTGGCACAGCGCAGGGGTTGGCATACCACCTACACTAGATCTCTTGCTGAATAGTTGAACAAATTACTAAATGAATACAAAGAAGTAGTTTACAGTTCTAAATAGTTAATAGTTCTTGCTTAACCAGACTTTTTCATAATCTGAATTATTTCTAGAACCTAAAGTTTGAGCTATCCAAGGCAATTACTATTAAATCATTTTACTGGTCTGTTAAGCTAGGCTATGCTGTGGTAACAAATAAACCCATAATCTCAGTAGGGCAGCACTACCAAGGCTTATTTCTCATTTGTATAAAGCCTGTTATGAGTAAGGCAACATCCCAGGGTGACTGTCTTCCATGCAGTAACTTCGAGAATCTACTTTGATTTTGTGGCTCCGTCTTCTCAATATGAGGTCCTGTTGCTGAGGCAGAACACCTGGAGATATCCTATCTCCCTCTTCCAGGCTTCAACCTGAAGATGACATCACCGATATTCACACCTTTTGGCCAACATTCTTGTGTCTCCTCCAACTGCAAGCCTAAAACTTGTAGTCTTCCATGTGCCAGAGAGGAGCAAAGACTCAGATACTGATGGGCACCATTAATATCAATCAATGGAGAAGGAAATGGCAACCCACTCCTATATTGTAGCCTGGAAATTTCATGGATATTGGACCCTAATGAGCTACAGTTCACAGGGTTGCAGACAGGCAAACACAACTTAGCGACTAAACAAAACAAAATTTTGTTTTCTTTGGAATCCTAATGCTATAATTACAGTCACTAAAATCCACCTTCAATACAGGACACACAGGTTCTATCCCTGGGTCAGGAAGATCCCTTGGAGAAGGAACTGACAAACCACTCCAGTATTCTTGCCTGGAAAGTCCCAGGGACAGAGGAGCCCAGTGGCTTCCATGGGTTCACAAAGAGTCGGACACAACTCAGCAACAATATCAATCAAAATCACTCAATCCCACTCCATACAAAAGAAATGGAATGAGTTATTAAAAATTATAGCTCTGACTTCCTATATCAAGTGTGCCAAGAACCCCAATTTCAGCCTCATCTATTTCACATCCTGCCTTCCAATCTGCAATTCAAATCCTTCTCGCTCAGTCGTGTCCGACTCTTTGCGACCCGTGGACTGTAGCCCACCGAGCTCCTCCATCCGTGGGATTCTCCAGGCAAGAATACTGGAGTGGGTTGCCATCTCCTTCTCCAGGGGATCTTCCCGACCCAGGGATCGAACCCAGGTCTCCCACATTGCAGGCAGACGCTTTAACCTCTGCGCCACCAGGGAAGCCCTTACAACAAAACAGAAGTTGCCAGTTTTCAGGCGGCAAGGCTTTCTCAGATTGCACACGGCCAACAGCGGGATGCCAGCTTAGCTAGTCTCCATGCACCCTGAAACTCCGAGGAGCTGAACCTGTAGCTCCCAGATCACAGATGTCTCTGTGCTGTCCCCACACAGAGGACCTTCACAAATCATGATCAACTGATGCTGATCAAATATTTATTCATCCTGTTGTTCAGTTGCTCGTTCATGTCTGACTCTTCACGATCCCATGGACTGCAGCTCTCCCGACTTCCCTGTCCTTCAGCAACTCCTGGAGCTTGCTCAGACTCATGTCCATTGAGTCAGTGATGCCATCCAACCACCTCTGTGGTCCCCTTCTCTTCCTACCTTCAATCTTTCCCAGCATCAGGGTCTTTTCTGATGAATTGGCTCTTCGCATCATGTGGACAAAGTATTGGAACTTCAGCTTCAGCATCAGTGCTTCCAAAGAATATTTGGGATTGATTACCTTTATGATTAACTGGTTTGATCTCCTTACAATCCAAGGGACTCTCAAAAGACTTCTCCAACCCACAGTTCAAAAGCTTAGGAGCCAAGAAATCTCAACTATCACAGAAGACAAACAGATTCAATTCTGTTTTTCTATCAAAATCTCATCCCCATTTATTATCTCAAAATTATAGAAAGTTCCTCATCCTGCTCAAATAAGGATTTTACATGAATCTCAATTAGATCATATTTCTTCCCCTAGGATAATTAGTAAGAGCCTTGTTTTGAATTAATGATGGTGTAAGAGAAACCAAGGAAAAGATTCCTAAAATATAGGAAGCTCTCTAAGTTTAATGTAACTGTCCACATAGTCTTGCTATCAGTATTCAGAATGTGTAACATCACACACATCGTGGGGGGAATGCAGCTTAAACCATAGAGATATTCATATTCACCTTGGAGAGATTGACCTCTCTTATTTTCATGGAAATGTGCAAAAAATATCATCTCATTTTGGGAAAATTGGAAAAATAAATTTTGCCCCCATCTTGAGAATGTTTTAAGGGCTGCTAGGAGTCTCCTCTGCAAAGTACTATTTTCAGTGGGCATTCTCTGTGGCCATAAAGCCACACTTGAACAAGCAGCCCAGGTGACACTGTACCAACCAGCCCTGCTCAAGGTGATTTGCCTACAAAGTACCTGTTTTCAGTCTACAGTGAAATGAGGAACTCATGTCAGACTGTAAATCAATGGCCAGCTTCCTTCATCAGTACAGTCTTGCTATTAAAAAACTTAGTCAAACTTAACAGTGTCTTTGGTGATGAAGATGATTTATATTCTAAAGCAAGCTTCTTGTCATGAGCAGACAGAAGCTGAGAGCCCAGAACAGTCACACATATTCTATAGTCTGAGGAGCCATTTGTTGTTGTTCAGTCACTAAATTGTGCCTGACTCTTTGCAACCCAATGGACTGCAGACACCAGGCTTCCCTGTCCTCCACTGAAGAGTCATACTTGCAAAACTTTGGCTTAAAGATACTTAGATGGGGGGTTATCAGTTCCTATAATATAAAGTCCTCTTTCTCCCTCTCGTAAGTCACTATACAGTCAGAACCTTGAGAACAGAGACCCTGAGGATGGTGTTCACTCTTGTCCTAATTGATGTTTCCTATATTACAATGTAGAAATACAGCTATAACTCTTTCTGGGTATTCTGATAAGGGCCATGTACTCATTGGCTTAAATGTTTTTTCCTGGCACTCAATCCAATTTTCAGGTCCATTCAATTTTATTAGTACTTTCTAAATGAATATACTCTGCATGGTCATTAATTGAATAAAATAAGCTTCTAGTGTAAAATACAAAATACTGTGTCTACTTTCAGTGGAATCAATTAAAATCAGAATGTCAATTAAATATAGTAAAATTTCAATTATCCCAGGTTATAGAGGTAACAGGTCAACTCTAATCCAGATCACCAGTCAGCATCACACAATACGTAGGTTTGGAGTTTATATTCAATTTTTCTATACTTAGCACTAGACTACTCATGGTTGAGAGAAGTCAATCTTAAAGACAGGGTTCAAACTTACTATGCAATACGGGAGCATCAAAGCCATACACAGCAAAGTGCATGTAGAGGAATAAATTCTCAAGTTTCTTATTTCATCCTTTTTTCATTAAGAAATTGCAAACTTGTTAAAGTTAAGGGACAAAGGACATGGTTTATATTCTTCAAAGTAATTTGGACATAGTAGGATTCGATGAATTAAGTTGAATTTAATCAAACATAATAATTGGTTGCCTGTTGTGTGCTTTAGTTCAGTTCAGTTCAGTTCAGTACAGTCGCTCAGTTGTGTCTTACTCTTTGTGACCCCATGAATCGCAGCATGCCAGGCCTCCCTGTCCATCACCAACTCCCGGAGTCTACTCAAACTCGTGTCTATCAAGTTGGTGATGCCATCCAGCCATCTCATCTTCTGTCATCCCCTTCTCCTCCTGCCCCAGTATCCTTCCCAGTATCCGGGTCTTTTCGAATGAGTCAACTCTTCTCATGAGGTGGCGAGAGTATTGAAGTTTAAGCTTCACCATCAGTCCTTCCAATGAACACACAGGACTGATCTCCTTTAGGATGGACTGGTTGGATCTCCTTGCAGTCCAAGGGACTCGCAACAGTCTTCTCCAACACTCAGCTTTCTTCACAGTCCGACTTTCACATCCATACATGACTAGTGGGAAAACAGCCTTGACTAGACAGACCTTTGTTGGCAAAGTAATGTCTCTGCTTTTCAATATGCTATCTAGGTTGGTCATAACTTTCCTTCCAAGGAGCAAGCATCTTTTAATTTCATGGCTACAGTCACCATCTGCAGTAATTTTGGAGACCAAAATTTAAAGTCTGACACTGTTTCCACTGTTTGCCCATCGATTTCCCATGAAGTGATGGGACCAGATGCCATGATCTTTGTTTTCTGAATGCTGAGCTTTAACCCAACTTTTTCAGTCTCCTCTTTAACTTTCATAAAGACGCTTTTTAGTTCCTCTTCACTTTCTGCCATAAGGGTGGTGTCATCTGCATATCTGAGGTTATTGATATTTCTCCCAGCAATCTTGATTCCAGCTTGTTCTTCCAGCCCAGAATTTCTCATGATTTACTCTGCACAGAAGTTAAATAAGCAGGGTGACAATATACAGCCCTGACATACTCCTTTTCCTATTTGGAACCAGTCTGTTCTTCCCTGTCCAGTTCTAACTGTTGCTTCCTGGCCTGCATACAGGTTTCTCAAGATGCAGGTTAGGTGGTCTGGTATTCCCATTTCTTTCAGAATTTTCCACAGTTTATTGTGATCCACACAGTCAAAGGCTTTGGCATAGTCAATAAAGCAGAAATAGATGTTTTTCTGGAACTCTCTTGCTTTTNTGCATATCTGAGGTTACTGATATTTCTCCTGGCAATCTTGATTCCAGCTTGTGTTTCTTCCAGTCCAGCGTTTCTCATGATGTACTCTGCATATAAGTTAAATAAACAAGGTGACAATATACAGCCTTGATTGTACTCCTTTTCCTATTTGGAACCAGTCTGTTGTTCCATGTCCAGTTCTAACTGTTGCTTCCTCACCTGCATACAGGTTTCTCAAGAGACAGGTCAGATGGTCTGATTCCCATCTCTTTCAGAGTTTTTCATAATTTATTGTGATCCACACAGTCAAAGGCTTTGGCATAGTCAATAAAGCAGAAATAGATGTTTTTCTGGAACTCTCTTGCTTTTCTGATGATCCAGCAGATGTTGGCAATTTGATCTCTGGTTCCTCTGCCTTTTCTAAAACCAGCTTGAACATCTGGAAGTTCATGGTTCACATATTGCTGAAGCCTGGCTTGGAGAATTTTGAGCATTACTTTACTAGCATGTGAGATGAATGCAATTGTGTGGTAGTTTGAGCATCCTTTGGCATTGCCTTTCTTTGAGATTGGAATGAAAAGTGACCTTTTCCAGTCCTGTGGCCACTGCTGAGTTTTCCAAATTTATTGGCATATTGAGTGCAGCACTTTCACAGCATCATCTTTCAGGATTTGAAACAGCTCAACTGGAATTCCATCACCTCCACTAGCTTTGTTCGTAGTGATGCTTCCCAAGGCCCACCTGACCTCACATTCCAGGAAGTCTGGGTCTAGGTGAGTGAGTGATTACATATAATTGATATATAACTTTGTGTAATTTTAAGATGTACAATGTACTGCTTTTATACATTTATATATTACAGTATGATTACCATACTTAGCTAACACCTCTATTACATCATGTAATTTTTTTTTCTAGTGGGAACAATTAAGACCTAGTATCTTAGCAACTTTGCAGTTTATAATACAGTATTATTGACTCATTATTAAGCTGTGCATTAGATATCCAGAGCTTATTTATCTGCTAATCACAAGTTTGTGTACTTCAAACAACATCTATCCATTTTTCCAAAGTTATAGTAATTAATACAATATGATATTAGCATAAAAATAGCCACATATGCCAGTAGAACAGGATAGAGAGCCCAGAAATAAGCTCTCACATAAAGGATCAATTGATATTTGACAAGGGAGCCAAGAATACTCAAGAGTAAAGGATAATCTCTTCAAAAATGGTGTGGGCAAAACTGGACAGGCAAATAATCAGACCCATATATTATACTACTCAAAAATTAACTTGAAAAAGAGTAAAAGCTTCAACAGAAGGTCTGATGGCATAAAAACCTGGAAGAAAGCATAAGGAAGAAATCCCTTTGATATTCTGACAATGATTTTTTTACTCTGACAACAGAAGCACAAGAAACAAACAAACAAATAAATCAGTAAGTGGGACTACATCAGATTAAAGAGCTTCTGCACAGCACAAGAAACAGTCAACAAAATTAAAAAACAATCTTAGAAATTAGAGAAAATATTTGCCAGCCATTTATTGGATAATAAACATTAAAATGCATAATAACTTATTTTAGACTCACTAAGATTCTTAGTGAATTGAATAAGTTTCTACCAGTTCAGAAAATCTTCAAATGCAGTCCTTTCTTAAGCAGACAATTTGTCTTAACCAATACTTGTATTCCTTTAAGCAAGTTAGAAAGAGGGGCTCTGTTTCTCATCATGGGACTGAATACAATAGAAGAAACAATAGAAAATGACCTGGGTAGAAAACCGTGGTATCAAGGGCAATGATTTTCTAGGTTTCTGGGTCTATGAGGACTAAACGACATATTCTGTTGTAGACATTTCTGAAATGCAAGGAATGAAAATAAATCTGGAAACACATNCTCTGTTTCTCATCATGGGGCTGAATACAATAGAAGAAACAATAGAAAATGACCTGGGTAGAAAACCGTGGTATCAAGGGCAATGATTTTCTAGGTTTCTGGGTCTATGAGGACTAAACGACATATTCTGTTGTAGACATTTCTGAAATGCAAGGAATGAAAATAAATCTGGAAACACATGAGGCTATTTCAAAGTGAAAAGTTAATTCAACAAGATAATAATCATTTATTATATACAGCAGCAGCTATATCACAAGGAGTCTGCTAGCTAACCTCCTTTGCAGGATGAGTTTCCCACCCCTAACTCTCTAAGGACTGAAGTCCTAGTCTTCATTTTAATGTCATGGAAAAGTTTGAATATAAAGATTTTTCACCCTTTTGCGTGCCAGATAACCAGTTACGTGTCCATGTAAAACATGATACTGCATCATTTTATCATCATGGATGGAAAGATTAATATAAATATACTGTTTACCAATGAGGAAACTTTAGAGATGTATATAACTTATTCAAGGTCTTCCTACTAGAGTAGAACATAGACGTTCATCAGATGGGCGGGTTCCTAAAGCCAGGCTATCTCATAGTACCTTGAAGCCTTAAATGCATTTTTAGAGACTAGCAGTTAGGGTGGATGCCATGTGGCAGAGGGATGGTGCTGGAGGCTGATCAGCTGAGGGTGGTGTTTGGAGTCTGGAGGATTTTATGATGCTCTGCTAATCATAGCTTTTAGCTGATTTCCTCCTTGCTCTCTGCATGAAACTGGACTTACTTGAGTTAGAGGGAAACCTGTTTGGTTTCCTTATGTGAAAATCCAAGTTCACAGACTACCAGGGGGAAGCATTTTCCATTCTGGGACTTTTGAATCTGGTATGTTTTTCCCATGGATCTGCAAAGAGAAGGTCAAGCTTAGTGCCTTTCTTCTCTAGGTGTTTGTGGGTCTTCTTTTCTGGATTGGGAAACAACCTTCTTGAAGCAGGCTACCCTGAGAACTACAAGAGACCAGTCATAGCTTCTCCTGTTTTTAACACTTTTGTTAATATCAGCATCGGGCATCTGTGAGCTCCTGGAGTTGGAGATGTCATATATCTTTATCTACTAAAGCCAGGCTATCTCATAGTACCTTGAAGCCTTAAATGCATTTTTAGAGACTAGCAGTTAGGGTGGATGCCATGTGGCAGAGGGATGGTGCTGGAGGCTGATCAGCTGAGGGTGGTGTTTGGAGTCTGGAGGATTTTATGATGCTCTGCTAATCATAGCTTTTAGCTGATTTCCTCCTTGCTCTCTGCATGAAACTGGACTTACTTGAGTTAGAGGGAAACCTGTTTGGTTTCCTTATGTGAAAATCCAAGTTCACAGACTACCAGGGGGAAGCATTTTCCATTCTGGGACTTTTGAATCTGGTATGTTTTTCCCATGGATCTGCAAAGAGAAGGTCAAGCTTAGTGCCTTTCTTCTCTAGGTGTTTGTGGGTCTTCTTTTCTGGATTGGGAAACAACCTTCTTGAAGCAGGCTACCCTGAGAACTACAAGAGACCAGTCATAGCTTCTCCTGTTTTTAACACTTTTGTTAATATCAGCATCGGGCATCTGTGAGCTCCTGGAGTTGGAGATGTCATATATCTTTATCTTAGTGGTTCACACAGATGTCTATTAAATACCTAGTTATTTAGTTAATAACAGAGTTCTTCACACTGATCTCCTCTCTTAATCTTCCTCTACAGTTGGCATCATTGCTGCTTTTTAAAGCATAATTGATGAAGAAACTGAACTTCAGAAAAGTAATAATTTGACCAAGTATGCTTAGCCAATAAGTGTAAGGCTGACTCACAAATCTAGATCTTCTGAGGCCAAAATTCATGCTCCGTCCACTGCCCACTGACTAAATTTACCATCTTGAACATTTAGCTCGTGAGTCCAGTTTAATTTATAGTATATGTAGGTCCATGCATGGATTACCCTCCATCCCCCTAAAAGCCTATTCAAAATGAATGTTGCTTGAGATCTTTCACCTATATCTTCCCTAGCTAAAACTACCTGTCCCTACCTTATTCCACATATCAGGAACATCAGCCATCAAAGCTGAGTCTCCTGAGTAGCACTGACCCCTGGCTTTTCATGTTTCATCAGGTTCAGGGCCTAATCTTGCACAGCAACCAAGGAAGTGGGAGAAAAAATAGAAAGTGAGAAAAAGATAACATCCAGTAATCTTCTTATTTTTAGTCTTTATGTTTCTATCACCCAGGAGAAAAATAATGAGATAACAAAGGCTGTCTTTGAAATGAAACCACCTAAGAGACCCTAGGTTTCTAGTAATCGTCTCTCTTCCTGTTGGTCAGACTGTGCTTGTGATGTGTGTTGAGTGAATTGAGGGGAGCTTTTGGAGCCCTTAGTTGTTCCTTTGTGTCTTCTGTCTATAGCATATATCAAAAAGTGCCAAGAGTTCAACTGTGAAAACTTCACTCTCCGGGCCCAGGAAGGGTTTGTGATAGTCGTGGCTTTGGGATAAAAGATTGTCTCTCTAATACCACTCTTTCTTCTCCCTCTTGTCAAAGATAGAATAAGATTTTGGAAAAAAAATGAGCTAATGAGTAAATGAATAAGCAAATTTAATTAGTTTAATTAGTGTATGAATACTGGATGGACAAAGGTATGAAAATCAGTGTAAATTTAGAAGGAAATCCAAATTTGTGTAATTTAGTGATGCTGTGAGGACCAATTTTGGAGTTAGACAGATTGGACACATTGAGATTGGGGACAAGTTTACTTTTTCTTTCCTTCTTATATCTGTATCTATATGGATACTTATAATATCTATACTTGTATCTATATTTATATTGATATATGTCATGATTGTTATGAGTACTGGTGATAATGTATGTAAAATATCTTAGAATGGAACGGTAACATGGCATATCATTAGAGTTCCATTTCTTGTAAGTACCATGGACATTTCAAAATTGGCAGTTTTTATTTCTCCCTCTACAGTGTTGTATTATTGAATGACTACTTTCTTTGGTTATTTCATTGATATTTGTCTGTACTGGCACCAACATTTTTGAAATTTCTGGTTCATTGTTTGTGTAACATTATTATTTTTACCAATACGAATCAAGCCTTATTTTTGCTTTCAAAATCAAAATCCAATAAACTTCTGATTTTTTTAGACTTTATAGAAAATGTCATTCAATTAGACATTGGAGATATGGATTATCAGGGGGTTGGTCTCAGAAAAGAGTGTTAAGAAGAATCATAATGTTTGAGCAGAGTTTAATTTTCTGCTGCAATAAATATTTTCTCATTTAGGAACTGTGAAGATCAAACTTTCTCTTCCTCCTTTTTCTAATATATTGAAACTGAAGTGCAGGGCAATGAAGCTACTTATCCTAACTCACATACAGAGTTGAGAGAGAGAAAGTAAAACCCGGGGATACTGCTTGCCAGTTGTTTTTAATATTATTTTCTTTTTCATGGCCAGCTGCCACCATCTTGCTTCTAAGCAGTGCGGGTTATATACTCTAACTAGAAATATTTGTTACAGTGGCAGTGTATATGCTTACCATTCTCATCTAATAGATATGCTGTGGTTCATTCCTTTATTTCCTAGACTCTGGTTTCCTCATTTGTGAAACTAAATGAGTGAGTGAGAGAGACAGGACGGAAACCACATGATGTCTGGAAGGTTCTTTTTCAGCTCTGAACATCTATGAAGAGTAATGATGTTATTATGTGGGCAAGATTCTCAGATGATGAAAGCTTTTCAAGTCCTCCTATTTCCTCTTTCACTTTTTTTTTGTGGGCAAGTTCGGAATTCAGTTCTATGTCTGATTGCTAAAAATATTTCAGTCTATTATTCCAGAATGTCTGATGCATCCCCAAATGTCTTGTGACTTCATAACTTCTTTTCTTAAAACTGATAATAAAATTAAGCCTCTCCAAAAGTGAAGTGACTTGCCCAAGCTCGTTGTTCATAGAATAGCTTTCAAGTGTGGGTCTCCCAAGCTCTAAAAATAAAATTCTCCTCTCTTCACCTTACATTCTTACAAATAAAAGGCAAAGCATGTTCTCCTTCCCTGACCTTTAGGCCCTCATCTCCGCATGCTATTTTAATGTAAAACTCTTAAAATATTTTTGATAAGTAGAAGTATCATGGAGAATAAATAACAAGCTTCAGTTAAGTGCCTTGCATGTATGTGTGTATTGCACATTCTCATCCTTTTATGATGTATATGTCACATATACTTTCTGTGAACAGGTCTTATTTTCAAAGTGATACTTATGATTCTCTGAGAAAATGATCTATGCTAGTGTTTCTCTTGTGAGGAAGAGTGTGTATCATTATCTGGAAATAGTGTCTTTGGAATCAGACATCCTGGGTTCCAGTTCTCACTTACTCACTAACTAACTATATAATCTTAGAAAACCTGCCTAGTTTTCCTTATTCACTTTTCCCTCATTTTTAACATGACAGGTCCAACTCTCTCTGATTTAGATGATTTCAGTTTTATTTATTAATTTTATTTTTCTTCATTTAATTACCAACAGGTTGTACATTTGATAATTTGTCAGTGATCTCTATTCTTCTATGTATATCATCATCATGATAGTTATCTCTGAGCATATTTAGTTATATTCTATTTCTGATCACAAAATATCTCATTTCTAAGTTCTTCCCCTTCCAAACTGTCCTTCCCACAACTGATGAATTCATTTCCTTTTATTCCTGTTCTGTTGTCTGTTTCTATTTTTGTTTTATGACTTTTCATAAATCATGTCCATTTTCAATGAGATAATGGACACTAAGCATAGAACTTGTGGAGTAAGGGCTTCACAAATTTAGCTCTTAAGATAATTAACCCCCACACTACCTCTGAGTGGAACTCTAGGAGAAACAAAAATTCTCTGGTTAAATTCTTATCATGAGTAGAGCACTCAAGTGGCAATTAATTGATGTACCTGAAGCCACCAAACATCACACTGCTCACACAATCTTGTTTCATTTTTCCAGCTTTTGGAAGGCCTATAAGCATGATCAAATTTTCACCTTGCTTGGGTTGTGTTTTCTGGGCAGAGGACAAGATCTGGACGTTGATGCAGCACAACAACACAGAATTGACCCATGTGCAAGGTGCCAGCCCTGAGAAGCCCTACTCCATGACCTTGGACTACGGAGGCAGCCTGGAGCAGCTGGAAGCAGTGATCGATGGCTCCGAGCACTGTGAGCAGGAGGTAGCCTACCACTGCAAGAGGTCTCGCCTGCTCAACACGCCAGGTAAGAAACACCCCTCCTGGGCCCCTTTGCATGTGCCACACAGGGGGACCACAGAGTGACACATGGGCCCTCAACCCTGGAATATCAAGCAGAGAAAGGTTTGCCAACCACCTACGGTGGTTCCCTACACAATGAGAAAAATGCCACCAACTGCTTGCCAGTTGTTTTTAATATTATTTTCTTTTTCATGGCCAGCTGCCACCATCTTGCTTCTAAGCAGTGCGGGTTATATACTCTAACTAGAAATATTTGTTACAGTGGCAGTGTATATGCTTACCATTCTCATCTAATAGATATGCTGTGGTTCATTCCTTTATTTCCTAGACTCTGGTTTCCTCATTTGTGAAACTAAATGAGTGAGTGAGAGAGACAGGACGGAAACCACATGATGTCTGGAAGGTTCTTTTTCAGCTCTGAACATCTATGAAGAGTAATGATGTTATTATGTGGGCAAGATTCTCAGATGATGAAAGCTTTTCAAGTCCTCCTATTTCCTCTTTCACTTTTTTTTTGTGGGCAAGTTCGGAATTCAGTTCTATGTCTGATTGCTAAAAATATTTCAGTCTATTATTCCAGAATGTCTGATGCATCCCCAAATGTCTTGTGACTTCATAACTTCTTTTCTTAAAACTGATAATAAAATTAAGCCTCTCCAAAAGTGAAGTGACTTGCCCAAGCTCGTTGTTCATAGAATAGCTTTCAAGTGTGGGTCTCCCAAGCTCTAAAAATAAAATTCTCCTCTCTTCACCTTACATTCTTACAAATAAAAGGCAAAGCATGTTCTCCTTCCCTGACCTTTAGGCCCTCATCTCCGCATGCTATTTTAATGTAAAACTCTTAAAATATTTTTGATAAGTAGAAGTATCATGGAGAATAAATAACAAGCTTCAGTTAAGTGCCTTGCATGTATGTGTGTATTGCACATTCTCATCCTTTTATGATGTATATGTCACATATACTTTCTGTGAATAGGTCTTATTTTCAAAGTGATACTTATGATTCTCTGAGAAAATGATCTATGCTAGTGTTTCTCTTGTGAGGAAGAGTGTGTATCATTATCTGGAAATAGTGTCTTTGGAGTCAGACATCCTGGTTTCCAATTCTCACTTACTCATTAACTAACTATATAATCTTAGAAAACCTGCCTAGTTTTCCTTATTCACTTTTCGCTCATTTTTAACATGACAGGTCCAACTCTCTCTGATTTAGATGATTTCAGTTTTATTTATTAATTTTATTTTTCTTCATTTAATTACCAACAGGTTGTACATTTGATAATTTGTCAGTGATCTCTATTCTTCTATGTATATCATCATCATGATAGTTATCTCTGAGCATATTTAGTTATATTCTATTTCTGATCACAAAATATCTCATTTCTAAGTTCTTCCCCTTCCAAACTGTCCTTCCCACAACTGATGAATTCATTTCCTTTTATTCCTGTTCTGTTGTCTGTTTCTATTTTTGTTTTATGACTTTTCATAAATCATGTCCATTTTCAATGAGATAATGGACACTAAGCATAGAACTTGTGGAGTAAGGGCTTCACAAATTTAGCTCTTAAGATAATTAACCCCCACACTACCTCTGAGTGGAACTCTAGGAGAAACAAAAATTCTCTGGTTAAATTCTTATCATGAGTAGAGCACTCAAGTGGCAATTAATTGATGTACCTGAAGCCACCAAACATCACACTGCTCACACAATCTTGTTTCATTTTTCCAGCTTTTGGAAGGCCTATAAGCATGATCAAATTTTCACCTTGCTTGGGTTGTGTTTTCTGGGCAGAGGACAAGATCTGGACGTTGATGCAGCACAACAACACAGAATTGACCCATGTGCAAGGTGCCAGCCCTGAGAAGCCCTACTCCATGACCTTGGACTACGGAGGCAGCCTGGAGCAGCTGGAAGCAGTGATCGATGGCTCCGAGCACTGTGAGCAGGAGGTAGCCTACCACTGCAAGAGGTCTCGCCTGCTCAACACGCCAGGTAAGAAACACCCCTCCTGGGCCCCTTTGCATGTGCCACACAGGGGGACCACAGAGTGACACATGGGCACTCAACCCTGGAATATCAAGCAGAGAAAGGTTTGCCAACCACCTACGGTGGTTCCCTACACAATGAGAAAAATGCCACCAAGAGAGACACTTCATGGACTAATTCTTTCTCTGGTGCCCAGGCTGTGACCTCATGGGGGTTCTGTAGCCTCTCAAGGTTTTCTCCTCATCTTCTAAAAAGGGACAGTAACAACACTCATTTTGCAATACTGGTGAGAATGGAAATTTTCTTGAGAGCAATGACTCTTGAACTAGACTTAGAAAGTGTGAAGGAGGAAATGGTTTTTCCAGCAGATTAGAAAGCATCAAGGATTTCAGCACATTCACCAAACTGCAGTGAGTTATATTTGGGGAAAGGTGCATAATGGGGCAGTATTAGGCAATGAGATCAGTGGGTAGGCTGGCATATCCTGTATGTTTACAGTACTCATGTTATCTGAAAAGTGCAGGCCTGAATTGAATTGAAATGACTCTTTCTTTCTTTTTTTTTTTTTAATGGTATACTACTTTATTAACATTTAATTTTCACCAAGAGTTCAAGTACATGCTAACTTTATGTTCAGATTTTTGAAATGAAGATAAAAAGGAAAATAGCTTTAAGGGTGCAATGTATTTAACACTGCATACTATATTCAACAACCAGACAAACCAGGGGGATTAATGGTACACTCAGAAGCACAAGTATAGCAACAAGCCCTGGAACTGGAGGGAAAACCTACCATTCGGGACTGAACAGGGGTCCTTGGTTGCTGACAGAATCTCCCCTTCACTCTAGAATTGAGACAAATCAGGGGAGTCTGTCAGTATGCAAAAACCACTGAATTCAGGACAAACAGTAACAGGATAGATTGGCCAGAGTCAGTTTGAATTGTGAAGGCGAACATGAAGCAAGCAGAGTTCGTTGGAGGCTGTAAATACTGCAGCTGAAGTCCAGGACTGGTAGAAGAGAACAGACATCTTCTAAAAGGAGAAATTACTCTTTTCAAAAACTAAAGGTTGCTTTAAAAAATTATGTTAACTTTATTTATATATTGATTGTTCTTTTATATTTTCTAGGTCAAATGGTTGATAAAGGGTTGCAAAAGACGCTTCTAAGATTGCTTACCATAATTCAAAAGGGTTTGCAAAATGTCAAAAGGGCTTGGTCAAAGCTGATGCATGCCTCAGGGGTCTATTATTTTTGTGAATGTCAGTTCATCATTTGTGGCAGGAAAAAAAAAGGCCAATATAACAGGGATGTGGAATATCTAAGAAAGGGTGTCAGAATCTTTAGCCTGAAGAAATTTATGTTCCTGAAAGTGAGGAATTTTGAAAGGCTTTAGGAAATTAGACAATGAAATGTCAAAGAAGAAGAAGTGCTAGAAACCTAACTAAATACAACTACCCACCACCTCACTGATCTAGAGTCTTTAGGGAAGAACTTGCTCCACATAAGTGAATTTTCCAAGTAATTGTCACTTAACCCTTTAAGCACCCAAACTCAGGTAATTGTCACTTAACCCTTTAAGCACCCAAACTGTTTTTAAAGAATTTTTCACTATTTGAAATTAAAATGTTTCTCAAATGGATTACATGCTCCCTTGCCTTCTTAAGCAGAGAATTCTGAATGTAAAGTGTAACCTTTTCTTGATTACTTGGGATCATCATTGTGAAAATCAGTTATTTTAGTCTTCATGGACTCAGCCATGCTCGCAGGGTCGATTAGATCAGAGAGAGGCCCTGCTGGGTGTCCCTTTTTACCTTTGTCCTCAGAAGGTCAGTGTTTGTATGGGTTCAGATTCCTTCTCTCCTGACTGTCAAACTTGCCATGTCATTCTCAGCACTCTTTGCAGAGTCTGTGTCCAGAAAACCATGCTACCCTCTTCTCATTGTGTTGCTTCTAGTTTCCTAGCAATTGGTTTGGTGGAACTTTAGGGAAAATGGAATTATGTTCATTCTGACTATGGAATTTCCTTTATTCATTTATTTTTAATTGGAGTATAATTACTTTGCAATGTTGTGTTAGGTTTTGCTATAAAACAAAATGAATCAGCCATAAGTGTGCGTATGTGTGTGTGTGTGTGTATGTGTATGTATATGTATTATCACCCTTCTCTCTGAGACTTTCCTCCCATCCCCCATACCATCCATATTTGTTTTCCTTTTTCTGATTTAGTTCACTGTGTATGACAGACTTATCACTACAAATGACCCAATTTGTTCCTTTTCATGGCTGAGTAATATTCCATTGTGCATATGTACCACATCTTCTTTATCCATTCATCTGTCAATGGACACTTAGGTTGCTTCCATGCCTTGGCTGTTGTAAACAGTGCTATTATGAACACTGGTATAGTTGTGTCTTTTTAAATTATGTTTCGGAGTTCCTTTAGTATATACATCCTTTGATATCAGTTTTACTTTACCATTGTCTTGTATATGCTTCTTTTTTAAAATCAAAGTATAATAGATTTATAAATTGGATTGGTTTCAGGTGTATAGCAAAGTGATTCAGTTATATATGTATATATTTTTCCCTTTGCAGGTTATTCAAATATTGAGTACAGTTCCCTGTGCTATACTGTACATAGCTAAATAAGATCTTTGTACTATAGGTCCTTGTTTTTTATCTGTTTTATATATGGCAGTGTGTATCTTTTAAACCCAAACTCCAAATTTATTACTCCCTCTCTTTTGATAACCGTAAGTTTGTTTTCTATGCCTGTGAGTCTGTTTCTTTTGTAAATAAGTTCATTTGTATCATATTTTTGATTCCACATATAAGTGATATCACATAGTATTTGTCTTTCTCTGACTTATTTCACTCAGTATGACACTCTCTAGGTTCCATTCATGTTGCTACAATGGCATTATTTCATTCTTTTTAAAGGCTAAGTAATATTCCATCATAAATATGTGACCATATCTTTTTTATCCATTCATTTGTCAATGGACATTTAGGTTTCTTCCGTATCTTGGTTATTGTGAATAGCATGTGCTTTTTGTCTAGCTCAACTGTTATAAATTCCCTGAGCACATTCTAGAGAGAAGGTATGACCTAATCACCTTCTAACATCCCCACCTCTTGATGCCATCAATTTTGGGGGTAGGATTTAAAGTATGCCTTTAAAAAGAATGAAATAATGTCATTGTAGCAACATGAGTAGAACCTAGAGAGTGACATACTGAGTGATTTTGGAAGGACACACACGTTTAGTCCACAACAGGCACATACCTACAGGGATATTTACCTAATTTCCCTACTATTATGAAAATCCCTTCCCCTGGGGAGAGACAGAGAGAGCAGAGGAGGGACTAAAGATCATCATCTCCTCCCCAACCTATTCTCTATAAGATTTGAGGAAGGGTCCCCCTTATCTGCTGAAGTCAGGGCCCCCCATTGAAACTATTTTAGTTACTGTATTTGTTACACACACAGTATACAGATATCTTTCTGTATCAGTAAATGTGATTTTATAGCATGATTTTTTATATAAGCCTTCCATTATATGGGTGTATCACAATAGACAGACAGAACACATCTATTTTTGACATTTAGATTTTTCCTCCTTTTTCATTATTATACATGCTGCAAAAACATTTTTGCACACAGATATAGTATCTTTAGGATAAGTTCCTTGAGGTACCATTACCAAGTCAAAGTATGTGCATATTTTGAAGACTTTTGCCATCTTGACATCTGCAGTGGGTCAAAGCTATAGCAATTTATACTCCAAACATCACCGCGAGACCTCAGGTGCCCATCTCACAGGTATTAATACCATAACTAGGTATTAATACCATAACTAGGTATTAATACCTTACTTCAACTTTGGCAATCTGATAAGTGCAAAGGAGGATCAAAGACAATTTTAAATATTTTTGGTTAGTTAAAAAATATGTAGTCTGATTCCCATAGCTTATTGGAAGGAGATAACGACAGGCAGCCAAGATTAGTAGAAGCAATAAGATATTGTACATTTTGGCTACAGTGGACTCAGATCAATGAGAGAAGAATGTGAAGGATGCCTTCGTGCTATAGATCCTCCTCCAGACTATACACAATAGATAATAAAGGGAGGAAATGAAATACAGCGAGAACAGAAAAATAAGTAACTTTCTAAATGGCTGCCAGTGACTAAGTGTTTCTCATATTTGAAGATGTCTGTGGGAGCTACACAAGCGTGATGTGTAATCCAAACAACAGTTCTACTCAGTGAGGGTTGTTATCTTACCTGGCATTTTAGGAAGCAGAACCTCAGAGAGGGTAGGATGCTTGATCAGTGCCGCACAGTTGGAAAGGAACAGACCTGCACCCTGCTCTGCCTCAGGGCAAAGCAAAGACTAGATAACTAATAAGGATTGCTCTATAGCCCAGGCCTATGGAGTACTCTGCAATGGCTTATATGCGAAAGAATCTGAAAAAGAGTCGATATACAGACCTGATCACTTTGCTGCACACCTGAAACTAACACAACATTGTAAACAAGTTAGATACCAATTGAAATTAAAGGAGAAAGTGAGGATGTGATCTCTGATAGTCATGCAAAACTCAAAGAGCCAAAAGTTAAAAGGATATCGGGTCATCAGGGAATACGTGAGTTTGCATGACTTTCTTTATTTCATAAGAAAATGTAGATGGAGAGCCGGGTCAGCTGCCAGAGCCATGTATATTAAGGCTGTGGGATTGTCAAGGTGGCTTGAAGAGGGCAATTCCTGGGCAACTTCATAGGTTGGACGTGTCCTTGCTCACATGCTGCAGCTTCTAGAGCCCACACACCCCTCCATATGGCTCAGTGTATCCCAAACAATGTCACCAAAGTCTCCTCTGTCTCCTTCTGTCTGCTCTTGCCTCTGGCTCTGGTTCTGTTCTTCTAGCGGCAATGGAAGCAGAAAGAGGAGAAAGACAAGCAGGATAAGGTCAGGCCTGGTTCAGCACTGTGTCTTTTTCATTTAGTTAGTGACTGAACCGTGACACTGTCATTTTCTGACAGTTTCCTCTGATATTCTCCCCCAGAGCTGCTGATAAGTGCCAGCCAGTGAAATGTGTCATCTGTCTCTTTAACTGAAAGTTTGTACTAGAAACTCTGCAATGGACAAGAATTACAAACCACTGGGGTCCATGGGAAAAGTGTCTGTGTTATTCCCACACATCTTTGTAGTGGTATCTGCTTGCTACTTCTTACCCTGAGCTTGATGCAAGGCTGAGACACTGTGCTACAGAGAAGTTTCAAAGACAGCATTACTCAGTCGGCCAGTGCCCAGCAGCGCCCTGCCTCTGGGCTAGGAGATGGCCATTTGTGCCCAGGGACAAGGGCTGTGCTGGCTGAGCTCAGAGATTTTCTCAAGGTCAGCACTTCCATAGGAATTTTGCCTGAGGCCAGATCTGAAGGTATCATGTGATAAGCATATGAAATGAAAAAGGATCCAGTTCTGGATGCATACAGAGAATAGAAGAAAAAGTTATTGAAGGATTTGCTCACATGACCAATTTGCTCCATAACCCACAATCTGCCAGCCTAGAAGGAGGACAAGATTGAGAGGGGCATAGGAAGGAGACCTCCTGGGGTGGCCAGGGCCCCTGCAGGCATTGGGGACTGAGAGTCCTATCTGTCCCCCACCTTTTTTTCTAACCATCTCCATGGTGTCTAGAATCCTCACCTTGAAATCACTCATCACAGTTTAAGTATCTAGGTGGTATGTATGTTTTTGCACTTAGCACTCTGTGTACAGAAAGCCTGTTTGGGAATACCTTTCCCAATAAAGCTGTGAGCTCACTAAGGCAGAGATAAGAAGTCAGTCATGATACACATAAAATCATTGGATATTCAGACCCCATTACTTTGAAATCTAATATCTATAGGACAGCTTGACCTCAAGCAAATCAGTCTTGCAAACAAGTCTGTGGTGAGGATTGTTTAAGTTCCTCAGAAGAACAAATGGTGCTATCAGAACTTCTGATAGCACCTCAGAACCCCTACTTCTCTCCCAGAAATAAGTACTTATTCATTTATTCATGCAGGCATGTCATGAGGGGTTTCCACCTGAAGTCGATTGTTACGGCTAGTAATGTTCCCATGACTTTCCTTATACTACTTTAAATTCTCAAATTTCCCTTAATTAATGAAATGTTAGTGAACATACAGGTAGCTGGGCATATATATAGCACATAGTATATAATTTAGACCATATATATATATATATTACTATATACATACATGCATACTATATGTGTATGTATCGTGTGTGTGTATGTACAGTGTGCTTAGTTGCTCAGTCGATTCTTTGTGACCCCATGGACTGTAGCCCGTCGGGTTCCTCTGTCCATGGGGATTCTCCAGGCAAGAATACTGGAGTGGGTTGCCATGCCCTCCTGCAGAACATACACACTATAATATGTATTTAAAATATGCATTATTTATACTCTATTTGCTGCTGCTCTTTAGTCATTAAATCATCTCCAACTCTTTGTGACCCCATGGAATGTAGCCCATCAGACTCCTCTGTCCATGGGATTTCCCAGGAAGAATACTGGAGTGGGTTGCCGTTTCCTTCTCTAGAGATTTTCCCTACTGAGGGATCGAACCTGCATCTTCTACTTGACAGGTGGATTCTTTACCATCTAGTCACCTAGGAAGCCCTGTGTATACTCGTTATATAATCTTTCTATGTCCAAATAGACCTTTAAATGCACTTGTGTATAGAAACCCTCATGACCATCTGTAATATTCAACTTTCAGTGTGTACAAAACTAACATTTAGGTTTAGAAATCTAAGTAAGGAATGATGAGGCCAAAAAATCAAATTGCTAAGATAAAAGAACTAGCACTACAAGGTGCTCTGGTGTTTGCTAAACTAAAAACTCTTTGTCCCCAATATTTGTACCAAACAAGATCATTAACAGATGATAACAATGTATTTTCTTTTAAGTAATCTTTATTGATTGATAATCCATTATATGCCACATACTTTTCTGCCCCAATGATTGTAATAGGGATGGCAGAAACAAACTAAAGACACTTGTGCACATATGCATGCAAACTACAGGGGCAGAACTGATCCCGTAGTGCATGGTTTTTTCATTACACCAGGCTGTCATCATACCATTAAAAACAACTTTTGTCACAGGAGCAATATAATCAAAACCACAAAACTATACCGTAACATCTGCAAGACAAAATACCAGGGCAGTATTTGAAATCTCTTTAATAAAAAACTATTTCTACTTTATGTACAGCAAGAATCTAATCTATAAAGAAACTCATGGTCCCTGTATTGGACACTCTTTGATATCACCACTGCTGAAGATGACATTGACTCTTGGCTACTGAGCTCCTTCTGTGCACTAGGTATTTTGGACGTTATTTCATTTAATGCTCTCAACGGTCTTATGAAGTGGTATTATTTTCATTTTTATTGATGGAAGGGGAAGCTCTAAGAAACTATGAGGGTCATGCAAAGTCTTGTAGCCACTAAGTGTTAGAGACCCATTTCAAATACATGTCTCTCTAGCTTTCATTTCTATCTACATTCCAAAATAACACCCAGAAAACATAAAAACATTTCAAAGAGGAAGAGAGGATAATCATATAAAAATAAAGTATCCAAATAAATGTTTTATCTTATGTCCTGGTTATCAACTGTTATGTAACAAACCACCATAAAACTTAGTGGTTTAAACAATAGTAATTTTTAAAAATTGAAATATTGTTGATTACAATATCCTGATAGTTTTAGGTGTATAGCAAAATGATTCTTTTATACAGATATTCATTCTTTTCAGAATCTTTTCCCATTTAGGTTATTATGAAATATTGAATGTAGTTCCATGTGCTAATCAGTTAAGTCCTTATTGTTTATTTATTTTATATATAGCAGTGTGTATCTGTTCATGCCAAACTCCTAATTTATCCCTCCTCTGCTTCCATTTGGTAATCATACATTTGTTCTCTATGTTTGTGGGTCTATTTCTGTTTTGTAAATAAATTCATTTGTAGCTTTTTTTTTTTCAGATTCCACATATAAGCAATATCGTATGATATTTATCTTTCTTTGTCTGATTTACCTCACTTAGTGTGTTAATCTCCAGGTTTATCCATGTTGCTACAAATGGCATTATGCCATTCTTTTTTATGGCTGACTGGTATTTCGTTGTATATACCAGATATTCTTTATTCATTTATCTGTTAAATAACACTTAGATTGCTTCCATATCTTGTCTATTATAAAATAATGATGCCATGAGCATTGAGGTGTGTGTGTTTTTTCAAATGATAGTTATTTCCAGACATATGCCCAGGAGTGGGATTATAGGATCATTTGTACTTAGTTGTTCAGTTGTGTTCAACTCTTTGTGACCCTATGTTCTGTAACCCCACTGAGCTCCTCTGTGCATGGGGATTCTCCAGGAAGAAATATTGATTGATTGCAATGCCCTCCTCCAGGAGATCTTCCCAACCAGGCATCAAACCCAGAATCCCACAGGTGGATTCTTTATCATCTGAGCCAACAGAGAAGTCCATGAATACTGGAATAGATAGCCTATCCCTTCTTCAGGGGATCTTCCCAGCCCAGGAAACAAACAAGGGTCTCCTGCATTGCAGGCAAATTCTTTACCAGCTGAGCTATCAGGGAAGACCCTGCAGGATCATATGGTAATTCTATTTTAAGTTTTTAAGGAATCTACATACTGTTCCCTACAGTGACTGGTTCCATTTTTCCCCACACTCTGTCTAGCATTTATTATTTGTTGACTTTTTGATGATGGCCATACTGATTGGTGTGAGGTGATACCTCATGGTAGTTCTGATTTGCAATTTTAAATAATTACTGATGTTGAACATTTTTTCACATGCCTGTTGGCCATCTGTATGTCTTCTTTGGAGAAATGTCTATTTAGATTTTCTGCCTATTGTTTTTTTTGTTTGGCTTGTTTATTTAATATTGACTTTTATGAGTCATTTGTATAGTTGTGAAATTAATTTCTTGTTGATGGCATCATTTGAGGATGTTTTCTCAATTCATTTTGCCCATGAATCTGAAGCTGGGACAGGGTCCAGCAGCACGTAGTATCTCTGCTCTGTTCCACATTACCTGGCACTAGGACTGGGGCTCACTCCATCAGTTGGTGCTGGCTGTGGGCTGGGACCTTAATTGAATATATGTTCTTTCTCTGTGATGGCATGACTTTCTCATAACACAATGGGTAGTTTTCAGGGACCAACATCCCAATAAGCAGAGTAAATCAGGTGGAAGCTATATTGCATTTTATTTGCTAGTATTGCAAGTCAAACAGTATTACTTTCGCAACTTTGTAAATATTAGAAGGCAGGCACTCAGGCTAGTCATTGTTCAGTTCAGTTCAGGCGCTCAGTCGTGTCCCACTCTTTGCGACCCCATGAATCGCAGCACGCCAGGCATCCCTGTCCATCACCAACTCCCGGAGTTCACTCAAACACACGTCCATCGAGTCAGAGATGCCATCGAGCCATCTCATCCTCAGTCGTCCCCTTCTTCTCCTGCCCCCAATCCCTCCCAGCATCAGAGTCTTTTCCAATGAGTCAATTCTTTGCATGAGATATTCAAAGTACTGGAGTTTCAGCTTTAGCATCATTCCTTCCAAAGAAATCCCAGGGCTGATCTCCTTCAGAATGGACTGGTTGGATCTCCTTGCAGGCCAAGGGACTGTCAAGAGTTTTCTCCAACATCACAGTTCAAAAGCATCAATTCTTCAGCACTCAGCTTTCTTCACAGTCCAACTCTCACATCCATACATGACTACTGGAGAAACCATAGCCTTGACTAGACAGACCTTAGTCGGCAAAGTAATGTCTCTGCTTTTGAATATGCTATCTAGGTATCTTCAAACGGAGGCAAATGTGATTCTTCTTGTAATAGGATTAGTGTAGGCACATGTTTAAAAGTAAAATACATGTTTACTATGTCTTCAAAATTTTGGATAGTCAACTGGCTTAAGGAAGCCCAGCAAATGCATAGGAGAAGCAGGAGTCAAACATAGGTCCATCTAGCTCAGTTCAGGTTCTTTCACTCTGATATCTGCCAGCCAATGATCAATCAATTCTAATTCAGCCTGGAAATGTGTCTGACTCTCCATGTGTCCCTTTTAGGAACTTTTGTCTCCCCTAATGTCGTACAGCTAAAATAGGTTTATAAGAGTTTGCCACAGGTCTTAAAAAAATGTATAAAAACATCATTATATGAATCAAGTCAGTGCATTTTAGTCAGTGCAAGTCTGTGTGCTAAAGCCACCTTTCTAAATCTTCTAATAACTTAGTCATTGTATTTCACTAAGGACATAAAGTCAAAATTAGAGGTGGGTGGATTTTACAAAGAAGACATACACATTAATTAAAGAAGAAATATAGGTTTATCTAAGGGAAATAAAAACTACCACATAAATTCAAAATATGATTTGAACGTGGCTGCTTATGAATTTCCACTCAGACTATTAGTTACTTAAACAGTCAATATGGATAACCCGTGTCACAACATGTGGACCCTGAATTCAGTGAAGTTTTTATTTTTCTCCTCACACCATGAAAGACCACATTCACTTAGTTTGCCTCAAATGTATTTACAGGAAGAAGGATCATGTTTTCTAATCTGAAGATGTAGTACAGTGGCAGCAACCCCAAACGACCTTACATTTTGGAATCATGAAAGTAGGTTTTCAATTCCGCTAATAAGTCTGCTTATTATCTGGGAGATCTTAAGCAAGCTACATAGGTTTTGTAAGATTCAGTTCCCTTGTCTATAATTGTAATAAGTATATGTTGCAAGTTGCATAGATATTAAGGATACTGCTGATGTTTTAGCAACTGTTTTATCCCTTTTCCCAAAGGGCAAGGGGGATATTAGCTCCCTTTGCTACCAGGAGAGGGTCTCAAATTCCCACGATATGCCTGGTGAAATAGTTCAAGTAGATTTGTCTCCTGTTGGCTTGTAGACAAACTTATTTTCTAAACTGTATTTTACTTATTATACATGTGGCATTTACCTATCCAAGAGCCATGTTGACTACTGAAGTTGTATCTATGTCCTCTCTTCTACCAAACCCTCAAATCCACTCACCTGTTTACTTTTCTCAAATTTAATACATGGTGCTATAAGTGTGAAGTCAAGTGGGCCTTAGAAATCATCACTACGAACAAAGCTAGTGGAGGTGATGAAATTCCAGTCGAGCTATTTCAAACCCTGAAAGATGATGCTGTGAAAGTGCTGCACTCAATATGCCAGCAAATTTCTAAAACTCAGCAGTGACCACAGGACTGGAAAATATCAATTTTCATTCCAATCCCAAAGAAAGGCAATGCCAAAGAATGCTCAAACTACTGCACAATTGCACTCATCTCGCACGCTAGGAAAGTAATGCTCAAAATTCTCCAAAGCCAGGCTTCAGCAATATGTGAACCGTGAACTTCCTGATGTTCAAGCTGGTTTTAGAAAAGGCAGAGGAACCAGAGATCAGACTGCCAACATCTGCTGGATCATGGAAAAAGCAAGAGAGTTCCAGAAAAACATCTATTTCTGCTTTATTGACTATGCCAAAACCTTTGACTGTGTGGATCACAATAACCTGTGGAAAATTCTGAAAGAGATGGGAATACCAGACCACCTGACCTGCCTCTTGAGAAACGTATATGCAGGTCAGGAAGCAACAGTTAGAACTGGACATGGAACAACAGACTGGTTCCACATAGGAAAAGGAGTACGTCAAGGCTGTATATTGTCACCCTGCTTATTTAACTTGTATGCAGAGTACATCCATCATGAGAAACGCTGGGCTGGAAGAAGCATAAGCTGGAATCAAGATTACCATGAGAAATATCAATAACCTCAGGTATGCAGATGACACCACACTTATGGCAGAAAGTGAAGAGGAGCTAAAGAGCCTCTTGATGAAAGCCAAAGAGGAGAGTGAGAAAGTTGGCTTAAAACTCAAGATTCAGAAAATGAAGATCATGGCATCTGGTCCCATCACTTCATGGGAAATAGATGGGGAAACAGTGGAAACAGTGTCAGACTTTATTTTGGGAAGCTCCAAAATNTGGAAGAAACACAAGCTGGAATCAAGATTGCCGGGAGAAATATCAATAACCTCAGATATGCTGATGACACCACCCTTATGGCAGAAAGTGAGGAGGAGCTAAAAAGCCTCTTGATGAAAGTGAAGGAGGAGAGCGAAAAAGTTGGCTTAAGGCTCAACATTCAGAAAACGAAGATCATGGCATCCGGTCCCATCACTTCATGGGAAATAGATGGGGAAACAGTGTCAGACTTTATTTTTTTGGGCTCCAAAATCACTGCAGATGGTGACTGCAGCCATGAAATTAAAAGACGCTTACTCCTTGGAAGAAAAGTTATGACCAACCTGGATAGTATATTCAAAAGCAGAGACATTACTTTGCCGACTAAGGTCCGCCTAGTCAAGGCTATGGTTTTTCCTGTGGTCATGTATGGATGTGAAAGTTGGACTGTGAAGAAAGCTGAGCGCCGAAGAATCGATGCTTTTGAACTGTGGTGTTGGAGAAGACTCTTGAGAGTCCCTTGAACTGCAAGGAGATCCAACCAGTCCATTCTGAAGGAGATCAACCCTGGGATTTCTTTGGAAGGAATGATGCTGAAGCTGAAACTCCAGTACTTTGGCCACCTCATGCGAAGAGTTGACTCATTGGAAAAGACTCTGATGTTGGGAGGGACTGGGGGAGGGAGGAGAAGGGGACGACCGAGGATGAGATGGCTGGATGGCATCATGGACTCGATGGACGTGAGTCTGAGTGAACTCCGGGAGATGGTGATGGACAGGGAGGCCTGGCGTGCTGCGATTCATGGGGTCGCAAAGAGTCGGACACGACTGAGCGACTGAACTGAACTGAACTATTTAGTAAACTGAACTGAACTATTTAGTAAAAAATATTGTTTTGGAAGTTTACTGAATATATTTACTGAATGTTCTATGTATATAAAATTGAACACAGTTAAATATTGAGACCTTAAAGGATTTAATATTTAGAAGTAAGGCAGAAACGGGACTGAATGAGAAGCTAGGAAAGTAGGAAATGGTAGTATCATTGTACTCAAGAGAAGAGAGGATTTTAAAAAGGAGAAAGGTAATTCAGATAAAACTTGCTGAGAGGCTGAGTTGCATGAAAGCAAGTTAAGTTACAAGAGCACCATCTGCTTAGTTGGTGGTGAGTGGGAGCAGTTTCAGGGACAGAATGGGAATGAAATGGTTTATTACCAAATGCTATTTCAAACAGTTGAGACTGAAGCATTTCTAGATATTTCCTGTGATGAGAAGCAGAGATCTGAGTTTATAGGAGAATATAAAATCAGAGAAGGGAGAATGTTAGCAATTTTTTAACAGAAAACTGTAGTTCTATGGAGGAGGAAAGATAAATGGCAAATAAGACTCTGCAAACACTAAAGGATTTTATGTATAATCCCACCTACCCTCACAAGAAGCTCTAAGTGAGGTGGAGCATCGCAATTCCCCAGTTACAGAGAAGGAAAACAGACCTGGAGATAAGTGATCAGTGCAAGGCCAAGCAGCTAGTGTAAGTAGCAGTCATGATTTAATTCAGTATCTTCAGATTCTAATTTTTTCATACCACATGGAAAGAAACTAGCTTATTTTCAACTTGGATATGCTGAATTTTTGCATCTAAGGTGTTTTAATGGAAGCAATAAAGTCTAGTTATTTAGGACATTGGAATTGGTGAAAGCTAGAACTCAGCTATCTAACACTACTATGGTATCTGAGAGATGAAGTTTCCAAAAATTTAGTTTTCTAATGTTAAAAGAGAGCAAGTTCTTTCAGTACTTACTTTGCCCAGTATTACATTGATGTTTTAAATCTATTATCTTATTAATGCTCATAAACTTATTAACTGGACCTAGAAAAGAGCATCTGTGTTGAAACTGAGCCACTCCAATATTTAAGGATTTTAAAGAAAAGAGAAAAAGAGGAAAAGGTTAGATAGTGTTAAGAATAAAGGGCTTTTTTTTTTTAATTTATTTTTTTACACGAACTCCCAAACATGAACCCCCCTCCCACCTCCCACCCCACATCTTCCCTCCAGATCATCCCCATACACCAGCCCCAAGCATCCTGCATCCTGCATTGAACATAGACTGGCAATTCATTTCTTACATGATAGTATACATATTTCAATGCTATTCTCCCAAATCATCCCTCCCTCTCCCTCTCCCTCTCCTTCTCCCTCAGAGTCCATAAGTCCGCTCTACACATCTGTATCTCTTTTGCTGTCTTGCATACAGGGTCCTCATTACCATCTTTCTAAATTCCATATATATGTGTTAGTATACTGTATTGGTGTTTTTCTTTCTGGCTTACTTCACTCTGTATAATTGGTTCCAGTTTCATCCATCTTATTAGAACTGATTCAAATGTATTCTTTTTAATGGCTGAGTAATACTCCATTGTGTATATATACCACAGCTTTCTTATCCATTCATCCGCTGATGGACATCTAGGTTGTTTCCATGTCCTGGCTATTATAAACAGTGCTGCAATGAACATTGGGGTACATGTGTCTCTTTCTATTCTGGTTTCCTCGGTGTGTATGCCCAGCAGTGGGATTGCTGGGTCATAAGGCAGTTCTATTTGCAATTTCTTAAGGAATCTCCACACTGTTCTCCATAGTGGCTGTACTAGTTTGCATTCCCACCAACAGTGTAAAAGGGTTCCCTTTTCTCCACACCCTCTCCAGCATTTATTGCTTGCAGACTTTTGGATCGCAGCCATTCTGACTGGTGTGAAGTGGTATCTCATTGTGGTCTTGATTTGCATTTCTCTGATAATGAGTGACGTTGAGCATCTTTTCATGTGTTTGTTAGCCATCCGTATGTCTTCTTTGGAGAAATGTCTATTTAGTTCTTTGGCCCATTTTTTGATTGGGTCGTTTATTTTTCTGGAATTGAGCTGTATAAGTTGCTTGTATATTTTTGAGATTAGTTGTTTGTCAGTTGCTTCATTTGCTATTATTTTCTCCCATTCAGAGGGTTGTCTTTTCACCTTGCTTATAGTTTCCTTTGTTGTGCAGAAGCTTTTAATTTTAATTAGATCCCATTTGTTTATATTTGCTTTTATTTCCAGTATTCTGGGAGGCGGATCATTGAGGATCCTGCTGTGATTTATGTCGGAGAGTGTTTTGCCTATGTTCTCCTCTAGGAGTTTTATAGTTTCTGGTCTTACATTTAGATCTTTAATCCATTTTGAGTTTATTTTTGTGTGTGGTGTTAGAAAGTGATCTAGTTTCATTCTTTTACAAGTGGTTGACCAGTTTTCCCAGCACCACTTGTTAAAGAGATTGTCTTTACTCCATTGTATATTCTTGCCTCCTTTGTCAAAGATAAGGTGTCCATATGTGTGTGGATTTATCTCTGGGCTTTCTATTTTGTTCCATTGATCTATATTTCTGTCTTTGTGCCAGTACCACACTGTCTTGATGACTGTGGCTTTGTAGTAGAGCCTGAAGTCAGGTAAGTTGATTCCTCCAGTTCCATTCTTCTTTCTCAAAATTGCTTTGGCTATTCGAGGTTTTTTGTATTTCCATACAAATCTTGAAATTATTTGTTCTAGTTCTGTGAAAAATACCGCTGGTAGCTTGATAGGGATTGCATTGAATCTGTAGATTGCTTTGGGTAATATATTCATTTTCACTATATTGATTCTTCCAATCCATGAACATGGTATATTTCTCCATCTATTAGTGTCCTCTTTGATTTCTTTCATCAGTGTTTTATAGTTTTCTATATATAAGTCTTTAGTTTCTTTAGGTAGATATATTCCTAAGTATTTTATTCTTTTCGTTGCAATGGTGAATGGAATTGTTTCCTTAATTTCGTTTTCTACTTTCTCATTATTAGTGTATAGGAATGCAAGGGATTTCTGTGTGTTGATTTTATATCCTGCAACTTTACTATATTCATTGATTAGCTCTAGTAATTTTCTGGTGGAGTCTTTAGGGTTTTCTATGTAGAGGATCATGTCATCTGCAAACAGTGAGAGTTTTACTTCTTCTTTTCCAATTTGGATTCCTTTTATTTCTTTTTCTGCTCTGATTGCTGTGGCCAAAACTTCCAGAACTATGTTGAATAGTAGCGGTGAAAGTGGACATCCTTGTCTTGTTCCTGACTTTAGGGGAAATGCTTTCAATTTTTCACCATTGAGGATAATGTTTGCTGTGGGTTTGTCATATATAGCTTTTATTATGTTGAGGTATGTTCCTTCTATTCCTGCTTTCTGGAGAGTTTTTATCATAAATGGATGTTGAATTTTATCAAAGGCCTTCTCTGCATCTATTGAGATAATCATATGGCATTTATTTTTCAATTTGTTAATGTGGTGAATTACATTGATTGATTTGCGAATATTGAAGAATCCTTGCATTCCTGGGATAAAGCCTACTTGGTCATGGTGTATGATCTTTTTAATGTGTTGTTGGATTCTGATTGCTAGAATTTTGTTGAGGATTTTTGCATCTATGTTCATCAGTGATATTGGCCTGTAGTTTTCTTTTTTTGTGGCATCTTTGTCAGGTTTTGGTATTAGGGTGATGGTGGCCTCATAGAATGAGTTTGGAAGTTTACCTTCCTCTGCAATTTTCTGGAAGAGTTTGAGTAGGATAGGTGTTAGCTCTTCTCGAAATTTTTGGTAGAATTCAGCTGTGAAGCCGTCTGGACCTGGGCTTTTGTTTGCTGGAAGATTTCTGATTACAGTTTCAATTTCCGTGCTTGTGATGGGTCTGTTAAGATTTTCTATTTCTTCCTGGTTCAGTTTTGGAAAGTTGTATTTTTCTAAGAATTTGTCCATTTCTTCCACGTTGTCCAATTTATTGGCATATAATTGCTGATAGTAGTCTCTTATGATTCTTTGTATTTCTGTGTTGTCTGTTGTGATCTCTCCATTTTCATTTCTGATTTTATTGATTTGATTTTTCTCCCTTTGTTTCTTGATGAGTCTGGCTAATGGTTTGTCAATTTTATTTATCTTTTCAAAAAACCAGCTTTTGGCTTTGTTGATTTTTGCTATGGTCTCTTTTGTTTCTTTTGCATTTATTTCTGCCCTAATTTTTAAGATTTCTTTCCTTCTACTAACTCTGGGGTTCTCCATTTCTTCCTTTTCTAGTTGCTTTAGGTGTAGAGTTAGGTTATTTATTTGACTTTTTTCTTGTTTCCTGAGGTATGCCTGTATTGCTATGAACTTTCCTCTTAGCACTGCTTTTATAGTGTCCCACAGGTTTTGGGTTGTTGTGTTTTCATTTTCATTCATTTCTATGCATATTTTGATTTCTTTTTTGATTTCTTCTGTGATTTGTTGGTTATTCAGAAGTGTATTGTTCAGCCTCCAAATGTTGGAATTTTTAATAGTTTTTCTCCTGTAATTGAGATCTAATCTTAATGCATTATGGTCAGAAAAGATGCTTGGAATGATTTCGATTTTTTTGAATTTATCAAGGTTAGATTTATGTCCCAGGATGTGATCTATCCTGGAGAAGGTTCCGTGAGCACTTGAGAAAAAGGTGAAATTCATTGTTTTGGGGTGAAATGTCCTATAGATATCAATTAGGTCTAACTGGTCTATTGTATTATTTAAAGTTTGCATTTCTTTGTTAATTTTCTGGTTAGTTGATCTGTCCATAGGTGTGAGTGGGGTATTAAAGTCTCCCACTATTATTGTGTTATTGTCAATTTCCCTAAAGGGCTTTTTTAAAAAAATAGAAATCAGACATCAATCTTGAAGATAAGAATTCTCCTGTGATTAAAAAAAAAAAAACATTAAAAAGAAAAAAAGAATTCTCCTGTGATGAACAGAAGGAGCTGGAAAATGAATAGAGGGAGAGCCACATGAATATGGAGGTTGATATGAATTTAAGTGAAGGAGAACAGAAAGAGGTGGCTTTTTTTTTTTTCCAATAAGCTAGAGGCAGGGCTGTATTACAGAGATTTGTGCATATGGAAGGGACCTGGGAGATACATTCTAAGGCAGTTGTCTCCAGGAGAATTTTCTGCAGTGATGGAAATATTCTGTATCTGAATGGTCCGATATGGTAACCACTAGTTATGTATGCTGCTGCTGCTGCTGCTGCTAAGTTGCTTCAAGTCATATCTGACTCTGTGCGACCCCATAGACGGCAGCCCACCAGGCTCCACTATCCCTGGGATTCTCCAGGCAAGAACACTGGAGTGAGTTGCCATTTCCTTCTCCAATGTGTGAAAGTGAAAAGTGAAAGCGAAGTCGCTCAGTCGTGTGAGACTCTTCACCACCCCATGGACCACAGCCACCACCCCATGGACCACAGCCTACCAGGCTCCTCCATCCATGGGATTTTCCAGGCAAGAGTACTGAAGTGGGTTGCCATTGCCTTCTCCTATTGAGCAGTTAATATGTCAATCACATTATAACACACTGAGTTTTCAGTTCAGTCACTCAGTCGTGTTCTTTGGAACCCATGAACTGCAGCACAGCAGGCTTCCCTGTCCATCACCAACTCTTGGAGCTTGCTCAAACTCATGTCCATCGATTGAGTTTTAATTTTTACAAGTTGAAATAGCCATATCTGGCTAGTGGCAACCATATCAGATGTAGCAGTACTAGAGAAAATATACAAGTTATGTGATTAATAGGAGCATTTGAAATTGTATGCTTTATTTGATTTACCCAGACACTTAAGTCTGAGATTTCTGAACAGAAAATTGGCTTTTATGATTGTGAGTTTAGCTTAATTATGTAGAAAAGGTATCAAGGTTTATTTTAAAGAAAATGAATTGGCTTAAATGTATTTTTACTTCTTTTTATCAGGGTATTTGATATCACCATGAACACAGAAAACACTAGCTTTTCTCTGTTCTTTTATGAAACTGTCTTGTGATATTCATTTTAATGATGTGTAATGTTCTGTCTACTAAATGAGACTGAGCTCCTTGAGGGTGGAAATGTGGGTTGTGCTTCTCCATGTCTATGAGGACTAATAACTGATTTTGTTCAAGGTCCAGCAATGGAAATGAAGGCTAATGCTCCCAGGAAGTTATACATAGGAGAAGCTACCTTGTAAAAACTGATGAAGGAGAATTTCCAGGAACCATGGCAGCCTCCAATATCACCTCAGCCCATCCAGCAGTCTTCCTGTTGGTGGGGATCCCAGGCCTGGAGCACCTGCATGTCTGGATCTCCATTCCCTTCTGCTTCGCCTATACTTTGGCTCTTCTAGGCAACTGCACCCTTCTCGTCATCATTCGAGGTGATGCAGACCTCCACGAGCCCATGTACCTCTTTTTGGCCATGTTGGCAGCCATTGATCTTGTCCTGTCTTCTACAACACTTCCCAAAATGCTGGCTATTTTTTGGTTTCGAGATCGAGAGATCAACTTCTATGCCTGTCTGGTCCAGATGTTCTTTCTCCACTCCTTCTCCATCATGGAGTCAGCAGTGCTGCTGGCCATGGCCTTTGACCGCTATGTGGCCATCTGCAAGCCACTGCACTACAGCACCATCCTCACCAGGCCACTTATCACCAAGATCGGCTTGGCTGCTGTGACCCGGGCTGTGACACTGATGACTCCCCTCCCCTTTCTGCTCAGACGCTTCCACTACTGCCGAGGTCCAGTGATTGCCCACTGCTACTGTGAGCACATGGCCGTGGTAAGGCTGGCCTGTGGGGACACTCGCTTCAACAACATCTATGGCATTGCTGTGGCCATGTTCATAGTAGTGTTGGACCTGCTCTTTGTTATTCTGTCTTATATCTTCATCCTCTGGGCAGTTCTACAGCTTGCCTCTCAGGAGGCCCGCTACAAGGCCTTTGGGACCTGTGTGTCCCACCTGGGTGCTATCTTGTCCACCTACACACCTGTGGTCATCTCTTCAGTGATGCACCGTGTGGCTCAGCGGGCTGCCCCTCATGTCCACATACTGCTTGCTATCTTTTATCTTCTTTTCCCACCCATGGTCAACCCCATCATCTATGGTGTCAAAACTAAGCAGATTCGTGATCATGTGCTGAGTCTATTCTGGAGAAAGAATGTATAGATATATACTATTTTTTCTTAAGCCCTAGTCCTAAACCCATCAGTCCAGTGGATACTGAACTGAGATGGAGAGGAAAAAGCTCAATAGGAAAATTTGAGTTTGGCAGTTCTCCAGTGTAAGTCCAATTCCTCAGAAATCCAGTCAGATCAAACCAGGTATGTTCCTATAATTTCATAGCAGAGGTCTGACCTATTCTTGTAGGCTTATCACATGCGTAAGGACAAAATAAAGACCCTTCCAAAGCATTGCTGTCATCTAGGTGAAAGACAGTAGAAATACTGGCTGAGATTGGTACAAGCAGCTGAGATTTTGGTCAGTTCTTCATCTAGACTGAGGAATTGAACCACAAATTTTGAGACCCATATGCCAATACCGCAACTAGTACTACTGAAATTGCCTCCAAATCCTTTCTGATAAGTGGCCTTTAGCCTCTACCACTCTTTAGCCAACTACCACTCAATGTTATTAGCTCTACAGTTGAACAGCTCCATGTCTAATGAGTCTTATTCCTCCCATTGAGTCAGTTTCAGACTCATACTAATGGCCAACTTTTTACTGAACACTTTTTATCAGGCATCTTCTCCTGACATCCATTTATACAAACATATCATGTAACTAACTCTTCATGTGTATATGTCTTTTGTCTCCAAAACCACTAACTGTAATATTTATTGAATTAATGAAGAGTTGAATACCATCTTTAGGCTATAAAACGTAGAAACAGTAATTAACATCATTCCATCATGAAGTTAAGACTTCTGAAGCTAGAGAAACAAGTTACAATATGTAATTGTGGTAGGTTGAATTATTGTTCAGATATTTATTCTCTTGTGCCTCTACCATGGGAGGGGATTTTTCTCATCAGGAATGTTAAATCTTTGCTATGTGACTTTCTTTGGCCAGTAGAATTTAGTGGTCTTGAAATGCGCCACAATAATAAAAGATGTTAAAATGTGTCTGTAACTTGGCTCAGTCACTCTCACTTTTCTCCTCTGCTTATAAGAATGATCATGCCCCCACAGCTTTTTTTTCACCCTAGACCAAGATGGAAAATATACATGAAGCAGATGTGAATCTGGCTCACAGACTGGAATACAGCCACAGCTGACTCATAGTGTTCCTATAACATGAGCAAAAATGATTTTGTTGGGGTTTTTGGTTTTTAGTAAACCACTTAGATTTGGGAGTTATTTCATCATATAACCCAAGGAAAGCTGACGGATGGAGTTGTGACCTCTTTGTTGCATTCCAACTCATGACAGTTCAAGACCAAATATTTAAAGGAAAGAAAATGCATTATTTCTTCTTCTATTATATCCTAAAATTGATACCACTTCTATTTATCTTTCTGCTTTGGTTTCTTATAATTGAACACTCCTTCAGTCAGTTCTTTGTAAAAGAATCTCATACCCAGTTTTCATGGAGGTCTCTTATACAACCATGTTCTTTTTTATTGTGATCTTTTTCTTCAGTAATAAGTTTCTTCAATTCTAAAAACCAAGAAACCTGACTGAAAAAGCATTTCCAGGCCCATGTCATGTCACAACTTGCATTGTAGGCACGCATGAAGAATGATGGTCTCAAGGATCTAAGCCAGCTACCCTGTCACAGTTTGATTACACTAGACTGCTTCCATCATGCAAGTGGGGAGCCAGTGTTTTGTTATTGAAATAGACATTTGGGATATGGTTTTTCCTTCCCTGTATGCAATACTTCTTCCAAACTTGTGTGAAAGTTGCTCATTCATGTTCGACTCTTTGCAACCCCATGGACTGCAGCCTGCCAAGGTCCTGTCTCCATGGAATTCTTCAGGCCAGAATACTGGAGTGGGTAGCCATTCCCTTCTCCAGGGGATCTTTCCAACCCAGGGATCGAACCCAGATCTCCTGCATTGCAGGCAGATTCTTTAGCAGCTGAGCTATCAGGGAGGCCCTCTTCAGAACTTACCTATGGATTTATAGAATGCTTTATCCACCATTATGGTATTGCATTGCTTAAGAATTCAATGACTGATCAACAACGGAACAAAGGAACTACTGAAACAGAAGGTATAGTGTCAAAGAACTGTTACTTTGTGGATCAGTACCAGCTTACTGAAGAATCTTTGCTGAAATACACTGTAAGAATAACCAGTTTGGGGTATGTGTCTTTGGATATGAGTGCTACAAGTGGAAGCACATGTTTGTGTTGATAACAAGCACACTAAGTCACTTCATTTGTGTCTGACTCTGAGAGATCCTATGGAGAGCAGCCCACCAGGCTCCTCTGTCCATGGGATTTCTTCAGGCAAGAATACTAGAGTGGGTTGCCATACTCTCCTCCCTCCAGGAGATTTTCCTGACCCAGAAATCAAACCTGCATCTCCTGCTTCCCCTGCATTGCAGGTAGATTTTTCACTGCTGAGCCACCGAGGAAGTCCCTTGTGTAACTTTGCAACTACAAAATTAATGGTTTGAGAAACCTTACCAGGTTTGTTCTCTCAGCTCCCCTGTATGGGTCTGATTCATACCAAAACATTAAAGTAATTTAGAAAATGGGGAAAAACAAAAGGGAGTATCAAGGAACTCTTGCAGAGTGACAGTTTACATGGTTGAGAAACAAAATAAAATGGGCAATGATGGAGTTAAAACAAAGGTGCTGATGCAGCACTATCAGAAATTGGACTAGAACAACGGAATCCTCTCCTCTACTTGTCCTCTAACACTAAAGGGCCCCAAGCAAATTTACCCCAGTTTGAAAAACTTAAATTGTTGGAAGGCAAAAATTATAATGAAATCTGACCAGGAAATGCAAGGGACAATTATTTGTCAGATTAATCAAGACACAAATTTGAAGTCAACCAGGACCCTGTGGGGACTTCCCAAGGGTTTTCTGTTTTCCTTGTTTTTTTTGTTTGTTTGTTTGTTGTCTCCTGTGTGTTAGTTGCTCAGTTGTGTCCAACTCTTTTGCAACCCTATGGACTGTAGCCTGCCAGGCTCCTCTGTCCATGGGATTCTCCAGGCAAGGATATTGGAGCGGGTTGCCATGCAACCTGGAGGTTGCCTCCTGCATGGGATCTTCCCCACCCCAGGGACTGAACCCTCATCTCTTAAATCTTCTGCATTGGCAGGCAGATTCTGTACCATTAGCACCATCTGAGAAACCCAATTAGTCTCCTAGACCCTCTGAATTCCAGAGCAAACTTGACTAGCTACTAGAGAAGTGAGGAAATGCAGAAAAAAAGAACAGTCACATACTTGAGTCATTTTTACAGAAACCAGTACCACACCAGATAGAAACTGCTGACCAGGGCCACAGAGACCTGGTCAATCTGGAGCAAGAAGAATGATGACCAAAACATGAATATTTTTTGCTTATGACCCAACTAATCAAAAGAACCCATAAGCTAATCATGAACTTAAGACATTTACCTTTACTTTCAGTCTTTAAAACCCCTTTCCTGAAAGCCATCGGAAAGACTGAGGTCTTTGAGCATTAGCTGGTTATTCTCCTTGCTCAGTGCTCTACAAATAAACACTGATTTTCTTCATCAGAACCCTGTGTCAGCAGATTAGCTTTGCTGTGTGTCAGGTGCGTGAATCTGGTTTGGCAACCATTTTAGTGATGACAAAGGCACTACCATCCTGAGTGGGCATTTGCCCATGGCACATTGGCATTGACTAGTGGTGGCTCTCAGGTTCTGTACAGAAGATGCATAAGGACCTTTGTCTCATGAACAGTCCCAAGTGTTTGGGGCCATTGACATCACTGGCTGATGCTGCTTTTGACTTTGTGATCAAGGAAATAAGCCACTTGCTTGTTGAGATGCCTCTGATAAGTATCAGAGCTCATATGCGCTGGCTCTGCATGTGATATTTTTTCTCTTGGTCATTTAGCTCTGTCTGTGATGGGGTATTGATTTTGGTGGGATTATTCCCTATTGCACTGTGGAATCGAACCCCAAGAGACCTCCTTGTAGTTGCTCACTTGCTATTTGACAGCACCAGCTGTGAACAGCTAACACTGGCTAACTCAGAGCTCTGTCCCATTTTGTAGCTGTCTAGGGTATATTTTCAGAGAAGGCAATGGCACCATACTCCAGTACTCCTGCCTGGAAAATCCCATGGATGGAGGAGCCTGATAAGCTGCGGTCCATAGGGTCGCTGAGGGTCAGACACGACGGAGAGACTTCACTTTCATGCTTTGGAGAAGGAAATGGCAACCCACTCCAGTGTTCTTGCCTGGAGAATCCCAGGGATGGGGGAGCCTGGTGGGCTGCCGTCGATGGGATCACACAGACTTGGACACGACTGAAGCGACTTAGCAGCAGCAGGGTGTATTTTGAAGAGGTGGGAATTTTAGTTATGTACCCATGAAAAGAAATAAACTAGTGTTCTCTTCAAACATTGCTTTTCCTCAGTGCTCCTTAGGATTTGGAGAATAATGGCCCCCTAATGTCTCTCTAAATTGTAATACCTTCTACTAGAATTGTTTTGTTTTGTGAAAGGGGATAAAAATGGAGTGAAATTCCTTATGTATAAACTTTTATGATATATCAAAGGGAGACCTCAGGAAAGGTAACATGCCCAGAATCATGATACAAAAGAAATTCCCTCCAATAAGCAAATATTAAAGTTGTATCCAATTTTCAGGAATTTAAGTGATGAACCATTGAATAGATAAATGCTCCTACAGCACTGCCATGGCTTCCCAGGTGGCTCAGTGGTAAAGAATCCACCTGCAATGCAGGAGAAGTGGGTTCAATCCCTGGGCGGGAAGATCCCCTGGAAGAGGAAATGGCAACCCACTCCAGTATTTCTTGCCTAGAAAATCCGATGTACAGAGGAGCCTGGAGGGCTATAGTCTATTGTGTCGTAGAAGAGCTGGACATGACTTAGCAAACAAGCAACAACACTGCTATTGTTGCATGGAGGGCAGAATGGGGAAAAGCAGGGCCCAGGGAACCTGATAGCAACTGACACACCCCTACCAGCTCTGGTGTGAGCTGGAGGAGGAGGAAACCGCTTGTGGGGGAAAAGGACAGTCTCTCCCTCCTGTACCTGACAGGGTACCCACTGGCCAGGGAGCCACTCTCGTTCAGACAGAACAGTTCCTGCTGAGACAGATTGCCACTGTAAGAATAAATGCCCGAGATCAGGCAGCAAGGTTTGTGTGGATATGCTCTTTTACCAACACCCCTGCCCCCAGTGCTTTAGTTTTACTCTTGTTTTTCACATCAGACTTGTTCAACTAGAAAAATATGCCAAGTTATTGAGTGACCTTAAAGGATAGAAAACTTATTCTCCATCTCTGTGACCCACAACTCAAGTTGGGCTGATGTTCAAAGTGTACTAACTACCCTGTTGATCGAAGAAGAGAGGAGGATGGTACTAGAAAAAGCCTAGAAGAGGCAGATAACACTGCATGTTGCTGCCTGGGAATCCTACCTGAGCACCAGAAAAATGCAATTCCCACCACAGATCCAGTGTAAGACATAAATGACCTGGATTCTATGTCCTAGAAGAGAAAGCTTTAACTAAGCATTAAAGAGAGGGAATCTTGGTGGGGCTCTGAAGAGGAGTGCCAAAAAAGTTTTCATAAGGTGGAAGGACTGTGTCCAACGCCACCAGAAAATCCATCACATTTGAGAGAATATCACTGGACTTCCCAGGTGGCACAGCAGTTAAGAATTCACTTGCCAATGCAGGAGATGCAAGAAACATGGGTTTGATCTCTCAGTGGGGAAGATCCCCTGGAGGAGGAAATAGCAGCTCACTCCAGTACTCCTGCCTGGACAATCCCATGAACAGAGGAGCCCAGGGGCGGCGAGGTGGGGTGGGGGTATTGGCTACAGTCCATGGGGTTGCAAACAGTCAGATATGACTGAGGACACACAAGACATACTGCAATATGCAGGTCTGTGTCAAAATAATCTGAGAAATTTCAAATTAGTTAGCCAGATCCTTTGTGGCTCAGAGAATCCCAGATATACAGCAAAAGTTGAAAAGACAAGTTGTTTTTGTTTCCAAAACTTTTTTTTTTTAAGACAACCCACAGAATGGGAGAAAATATTTGTAAATTTTGGAGACTAATCCTTTGTTGGTTACATTGTTTGCAAACAGCTCATGAAGTTCAATATCAATACAACAACCCAATCAAAAAATGAGAAGAGGACGTAAATAGATATTTCACCAAAGAAAACTTACAGAGGGCCAACCAGAACATGGAAAGATATTTAATGTCGCTAATTACTCAGTTCAGTTCAGTCGCTCAGTCATGTCCAACTCTTTGCGACCCCATGAATCGCAGCACGCCAGGCCTCCTTGTCCATCACCAACTCCCAGAGTTCACTCAAACTCATGTCCATCGAGTCAGTGATGCCATCTAGCCATCTCATCCTCTGTTGTCCCCCTTCTCCTCCTGCCCTCAATCCCTCCCAGCATCAGATTCTTTTCCAATGCGTCAACTCTTCCCATGAGGTGGCCAAAGTATTGCAGTTTCAGCTTTAGCATCAGTCCTTCCAATAAACTCCCAGGACTGGTCTCCTTTAGGATGGACTGGTTGGATCTCCTTGTAGTCCAAGGGACTCTCAAGAGTCTTCTCCAACACCACAGTTCAAAAGCATCAGTTCTTCATTGCTCAGCTTTCTTCACAGTCCAACTCTCATATCCATACATGACCACTGGAAAAACCATAGTCTCGACTGGACGGACCTTTGTTGGCAAAGTAATGTCTCTTTTTAATATGCTATCTATGTTTAATATGCTAATATGCTAATATGCTATCATAACTTTCCTTCCAAGGAGTAAGCATCTTTTAATTTCATGGCTGCAATCACCAACTGCAGTGATTTCGGAGCTCCCCAAAATAAAGCCTGACACTGTTTCCACTGTTTCCCTATCTATTTCCCATAAAGTGATGGGACCAGATGCCATGATCTTAGTTTTCTGAATGTTGAGCTTTAAGCCAATGTTTTCACTCTCCTCTTTCACTTTCATCAAGAGGCTTTTTAGCTCCTCTTCGCTTTCTTCCATAAGGGTGGTTTCATCTGCATATCTGAGGTTATTGATATTTCTTCTGGCAATCTTGATTCCAGCTTGTGCTTCTTTTGGCCCAGCGTTTCTCATGATGTACTCTGCATAGAAGAAGTTAAATAAGCAGGGTGATAGTATACAGCCTTGACATACTCCTTTTCCTATTTAGAACCACTCTGTTTTTCCATGTCCAGTTCTAACTGTTGCCTCCTGACCTGCATATAGATTTCTCAAGAGGCAGGTTAGGTGGTCTGGTATTCCCATCTCTTTCAGAATTTTCCATAGTTTATTGTGATCCACCGGGGAAGGCAATGGCACCCCACCCCAGTACTCTTGCCTGGAAAATCCAATGGACAGAGTAGCCTGGTGGGCTGCAGTCCATGGGGTCGCTAACAGTCGGACAGACTGAGCGACTTCACTTTCACTTTTCTCTTTCATGCATTGGAGAAGGAAATGGCAACCCACTCCAGTATTCTTGCCTGGAGAATCCCAGGAATGGGGGAGCCTGGTGGGCTGCCGTCTATGGGGTCACACAGAGTCGGACACGACTGAAGTGACTTAGCAGCAGCAGTAGCAGCATTGTGATCCACACAGTTAAAGCCTTTGGCATAGTCAATAAAGCAGAAATAGATGTTTTTCTGGAACTTTCTTGCCTTTTCCGTCATCCAGTGGATGTTGGCAATTTGACCTCTGGTTCCTCTGCCTTTTCTAAAACGAGCTTGAACATCTGGAAGTTCACAGTTCACATATTGCTGAAGACTGGCTTGGAGGATTTTGAACATTACTTTACTAGCGTATGAGATGGGTAAAATTGTGCAGTAGTTTGAGTATTCTTTGGCATTGCCTTTCTTTGGGATTGGAATGAAAACTGACCTTTTCCGGTCCTGTGGCAACTGCTGAGCTTTCCAAATTTGCTGGCATATTGGGTGAAGCACTTTCACAGGATCATCTTCCAGGATTTAAAATAGCTCAACTGGAGTTTCATCACCTCCACTAGCTTTGTTCATAGTGATGCTTTCTAAGGCCCACTTGACTTCACATTCCAGGATGTCTGGCTCTAGGTGAGTGATCACACCATTGTGATCATCTTTGTCATGAAGATCTTTTTTGTACAGTTCTTCTGTGTATTCTTGCCATCTCTTAATGTTTTCTGCTTCTGTTAGGTCCATGCCATTCCTGTCCTTTATCAAGCCCATCTTCACATGAAATGTTCCCTTGGAATCTCTAATTATTAGAGAAATGCAAATCAAAGCTACAGTGAATAAACAACAGCACTGCTAGCGTTGGATGGAGGGAAATACAGGGGCTAGGGAACTTGAAAGCAACCCACTCACCCCTACCAACTCAGGTGGGAGCCGAAGGAGGAAGAAACCACTGGAGTGAAAGAAGGATGGTCTCTTCCTCTGTACCTGACAGGCAACCCAGTTTGGCCAGGAAGCCACTCTTGTACAGGCAGAACAATTTCCACTGAGGCAGATTCCCACACCAGTTAGAATGGTCCTCATTAAAAAGTCTACAAACAATCCTGGAGAGGGTGTGAAGAGAAGGGAATCCTCCTACACTGTGGAATATAACTTTGTACAGTCACTATGGAGAACAGTATGGAGGTTCCTTAAAAAAAGAAAAGAAAAAAAAAGAGCCACTCTATGATCCAGAAATCACACTCCCAGGCATATATCCAGAGAAAAACATAGTTCAAAAGGATACATATACCACAATGTTCATTGCAGCACTGTTTACCATAGCCAACACATGGAAGCATCTTAAATGTCCATTGACAGAGGAATGGATAAAGATGTGATACATGTAAAAAATGGGCTATTACTCAGCCTTTAAAAAGAATGAAATAATTTCATTTGCAGCAACATGGATGGACCTGGATTTTATATGGAATCTAAAAAAGTGATACAAATGAATCTACAGAAGGATTCACATACTTAGAGAATGAACTTATGGTCACCAGGGGAGAAATACTTGGGGGAAGGGAGAGATTGAGAGTTTGAGATTGATATGTATATACTGCTGTGTTTAAAGTAGATTACAAAGACCTACTGTGCAGCACAGGGAATGCTCCTCAATATTCTGTAATATCCTAAAGTGCAAGGGAATCTGAAAGATATATATGCCTATAACTGAATCACTTTGCTGTACATCTGAAACTAACAGTTAATCAACTATGTTCCAATATAAAATACAAATTTAAAAAGATATTTAGTGACAAACGATGTTTTCCTTCATCTTGTAGAGTCCAGTCTGCTATTAGTATCTCATTCTTGGCCCACAATGCCCTGTCCTAAACAGTGTTAGAATGAGCACAGATAATATTTGCTTCCAAAGCTGATTACCAATCTGATTTAATGTATTTAAGATATAGACTATAGAGAAAGTTAACCTCTAATGCTCTTCTGTACCTCTGCATCAGTTGAGAAAGATTGTCTTGAGTTGGTCTGTAAAATCTATTAAAGGGAGAAACCTTACCTTAAGCTTTAATATGTCTCAATTCAAATGCATTGACTTAGTGAATAATTCTTTCTAAATACCATGTGGAAATCATATACAACATAGGTCACCTATTTTTTTTCAATTCACAAATTGCTTGGTTTATTATACACAATTAGCACACAACACAAATTAAAGTGGGGAAAATAGAAGAAGAGGGCAAAGAACCACTTCCAGAAGAAGTCCAGGAAGGAGGCTTCTTAGCATGAACATTGTCTCTGGTCCAACAAGAGGTCTCCCAACAGGTGTGAGTGGGCGTTGCCTTCTGCTCCCATACAACACTCAGCAGTGTGGGATCAGGTTCCCCAGCAAAGAGCCTTCAAGTCAGCTCACCTATTAAACTCCAAAGGCAGAGCTCAACTGGACAGGGGGATTACTAAACCAAAGTTTCAAAAGCTAGATATGAACCTGTATGGAATGAAATTCCTCCCTTTACTGGGTTAAGTGTATAACCTGTGCACAGGTTTGGAAGATATACTATATATCAAAGCAACTACAAGCAGTTTTATATCAAAAGTAAAGTTTAAGGAGAGGGTGGGGAGCAAGTTTCTAGAAGTCTCTAGCTTTTCCTCAGGTTCCAGAGAAGTAGAATCCTCTAAAGAGTAAAAATCAGATTCTTTCTGTGTTGATTCCTCTTGATAGCTCCTGACATCATCATATTGGCTCCTGGTTTGAAGGAGGCAGTTAAGGATGTATCTCCCAGGTTTAAACCTCCCAGGGAGAAACAAAAAGAAACAATGATGGTAATAACAATGCTAATTTAAGTACCTGGTGGGATTGTTTCCTTACTAGCCTCTTTATATACAGTATTTCAATTATAACAATTGATATTTTATAATACTATCAGAGATAGGTATTATTCCCACTTTAGGCTCAAGGAAGTGAAGCAACTTGTTCAAGTTTACACAGTGGGTATGTTACCAAGCTGGCTTGCAAATTCAAGCCACTAGAGCTTCAGAGGCCAGATTTTATAACATGTCCATACCCCACAACCCATGAGAAGTCCATGAGGACAAAGCAGGATAAGCCAAACTGAGAAATCAGGTTTTTTCCCTTCCTAAGAAACAGTATTTTAGGTTGGGAAGTCTAGGTTCAGAAAGATGTAAAGGCCATGTACAGCTCCTTTCAAGTCCCCAGGGTCCTTCCCTCATACTGTATATGCTCCTGTATAAGTCTCCAACACCCAGAGTGAGGGGCGAAAGCTGCAGTACCTCCTCTGTAGGTAACAGCCGCTTGTCTGTCTTGAGGTTAATTCGGGACTCTACCACCACTTCGAGTACTGGAAGGATGTCAAACTTCCTTAGAGAATGACAGGCAGCCTGAGTTCTAATCCCAAGAAAATTCTTCATCCCTCCTCCAGAAAGGCCTTTCTGATTTCTACGTGGTGTCCTTAGACTAGCTGCAGATTCCAGGTAGGCCATACAACTCACACGGGTAGCACTTGGACCCAAGGGATCATGACTCAATTCAGAAGTCTGTCCTCAATAGACTTAAGATCTCTCTGGACCCCTGATATATGGTATAGATAGCTCCATGTCCAAATATAGAAATCTGTCTATTCTTCTGTGACAAAGCCTGCTATTTTCCTTCTCCACTGAGATAGTGGGAAGGTTACAAGTGGAATTCCCTTGACCCCTGATCAGAATGCTTTTAAGTGCCAGGTCTCAGATGCACTTGCAGAGCCCCAGGCTCTCACTGACACTACCTATCCCAGCTAAGATACTCTTACAAGGAAAACCTAGAAAAGGAGTAAAAGGAATCAGTAAGCATTCCCAGCCTATAAGGAAGAACAGGCTTGGGAGCCTTGGGCATCCAACTTTAGATCATGCTCCTGTATAAGTCTCCAAGACCCAGAGGGAAGGAATCCTCATGAAAGGGGACTTAGAAAGGGTGGAGTCCACAGAATTATGCACAAGGAGACTGAAGAGGACTCTGGTTTACTAGCCAGTACAAGACCCTGCAAAGTACCTCCAGGCGCTTTAAAAAGGCACAGTATATTTTATTCTCCTTTAACATAGCCAGGCACTGTGTTAGTATAAGGATTACAACAGAGAATGAGAATAGACATGCTCCCTACTCTCACAGAACTGATATTCTGTCCAGGGAAACAGGCAGGTGAGCAGGTAATCTGGAATACTGTGTGTGCAGCACAAAGACAGGCCTCTTAGGCTGACACCTAAGTTGTGGCAGTGTGCCGTGTATAAGTATTAGCCAGGAGACGAAGACGAGCATGCTATTCTAAAACCAGGAAAGAACAATCAGTAGTTATTAGAAGTGAAAGAACATGACACATTTGGAGATAGAAAACTTCAGCCACGTAGACAGGTAGTGAGCAGGATGAGGATGCTAAGTGTTGTGGTTTGTGTTCACAGTATTTGGATATAGCTCAGGTGGGAGCTGTCCTGCTGTGAGCTCTTATACTCACAGCCCCACTGAACGGGAGCTGCAGTAGCTCTCTGTGGTATTTAAGGACTAAGGGCTGCCCTTCAGACTAAAGAAACATAAGTTGAGTGTTAGGGTCTTAGGGTCAGGATAAAGATAGCAAAGTTAACCCTAAGGCTCAGCCGGTCTCCATCCAGCAGGTGAAACATATCCCCCCTGCCCTTGCCCAGGCACCAGTACCCTTTTCAGTTTCATGGTATTTCTTGAGATTAATAGGAAGAGGAAGAGATGAAAAGCAGCTCTATGTTGTCAGGTATGAGGAAGGAAAGAGATAAATCAAATTCAGGGCTTGAGTCCAGTTCATAGGACTAAGGATATTTGGCTTGATCTAAGGAGGTCTGGCATATAGAAGAGCCCTGCCTACTTTTGAGAGGAAACGGTTCTTATGCCCATAATTCACTAGGTATAGACTTAGTCTCTTACATAATTTGATCTGTGAGATTCTCCTACAATACATCTTTTCTGCTCAAACCTACAAAGGAACAGTGATGTGATTCCCAGGGTGTGACTCAGTAGTGATAGGACTCATAATATCAGAAGTGGAAGACAGACACTGAGACAGCTTCCCCACTAACACAGGAGGAAGGTAATCACTGTAAGGAAGACAAACATCAGAAAAGAAGACAAGTTCACTTGGTAAGTACCATTCATTTTTCCACTTAAAGACTCTTTTCTAGAAGGAAGCAAGATTTCTTAACATGATTACACTTTATTTACAACATCCAGTTATGAAAGCCAGTAAATTAGGAGGTATGGGTGAAGGAAACAAGTCTACTTTATTGTAAATCTAGATATCATGGTCAAGATAACTTAGCCCTTGACGACCATGAGATTATAGCTCTTTTGCCTTTGGAGCTAGTTCCGTGAAGCTGTCCAATTTCAGGTGTGTCCTAATGAGGAAGCAGGCAGCTTTGAGATGACCCTGGTGAAAATTCTACACTACTGGGATCTGGTCTGATATATCCAAAAAAACAAGAGGCACAGTCAAGGGGGCAAGTGAAGAGGCCTGGAAAGGGATAAGAAGACTGACAAGGGATGGTGGAGACCCAAGACTAACCACAGGGAGCAGCATCACTTCACTTAGGCCAACCAGGTTAAGGTAGGATACAGTTGTCAGATCACAAGTGCGGGGAAGGGATCACTTTTCAGGAGCTGCGGGCTTTGGTAGAAAGTCACAGCACTGCCAAATGTGCCTGGCAGGAAGGGAGATAGGGAGTAAGTTCTTATCTCTAGTCTCATCTTATCTCCTGCCTCATATTGGTGGAGACCACTTAGAAACCAGAGTAGAAAACCACTTAGAGTAGAAACGACTTAGAAAAGTAGAGCATAAATGTCAGCTCCAGGGAACACAGAACAGGATCTGAGGGAACAGATGGAGAACAAACAGCACAATGGGGAAGAAACCAAGACAGGTTCCCTCCAGCCTGGCTTCTAGCCTCACCCTGCCTCCTCACCTCAATCACAGGCTGGTTCCTGTGCACTCCTTTCCTTCCCAGCCCCACTGACCCAGCCTTTTCATCTTTTTCCTTCTACTCTCAACACTTCCTCTATCCTCATTCATAGTTATATCTAGGAGAACCTTGAGATGAGAGAAAGCCCAGCTCATGCAGAGGAATTCTGTGGGATAAAGTCATTACAACTGGCTTACATGAGTTGTCACCTTCCCAGCACTTCGGCTACCTAGGGAGAGAAATTCCAATGTTCTTTGAAGTTTATTTAATGCATCTTTGGTTTTACATATTAGTCTTAACTGTCCAATAGTTTAGTCTTACTATGCCTCAGACACTGCCTTCTCTTTTAATCTTTATGACTTCTCTAGGACATACTACTTACATTTCCTATAGAATGAGGTCATCTGTATTTAATGAATGGGATAAAGAAATTTACCTCAAGTTCCTATTGCCAAGATCTGAAGTCAGGTGTGGAAAATTCCAAAGCCCAGACTGTTGACTGCTCTGCTATATTCATCCCAACGAGGCTCAAGATATAGAAGACAAACTTTGTTACATGCTTCTTCCCTTGGCATTCCTCTAGTATACATAGGAACATATTCTGGTATGACACATTAGACCCTGAAAGCATATAAAACTATTTTCATGTCCTCTTTCTAAATATATATCTCCCCCTTAGCCCATTACCATGGACTCTGAGTAAGGGCAATTCTTTGGCCCAGTGTTCATATAGGTTTCATGCTACCCTGCCCTGAACACTTTCTCCTTTCTGGAGAGAACTGTTTCCATTTCTGGAATCTTCTCCTAATTCAGCCTCCAAGAAAGTCAGAGAGTCCTTGCAGGGATCTACCTTTGGGCAGACACACAAACTGAGCTCTCACCTATCAGAAATCACTCCATTCCACCCTTTGGAAAGTCTTCACCTGCCCACATCTATCTTGATTTGGCCTGCAGAATAAATACTTTAGCTCATTCAACAGCCAACACTGGCCCCAAGATTAAATTTTGATTTAGAATAGGCTCTAGAGAGTCCCAGGGGGCTGTCACTTTATCTTTCAGCATCAATATATCTCTTATCAATGGAGCCTTCACTCTGAATCTTGCCAATACAATTCTGAGAAATACTTCATAGAAGATCTACAGAGTTACATGACTAAACAGTCACCTAGCTGCCTTAGTTTTTATTGATGCCAGAACAGTACTCCTTGAGTCATACTGCATAAATATACTTACATCCCATTTGAATATGTATTTTGTCTTGTGTTTGGTAAACTCATGGCATAACACAGTAATAACCTGCTATGGCATTATTCTGTAACTTCAAAGAAATTATATAGAATCTTACATAGTCAGTGAGCCTATTCATTATTATAGGACCTAAGAATATTCTTTCCTTATTTCTGGGGGGAAAAACTCTATCATATTTTGGGACAAAAGTAAGAAAGTGCATTTGTAACTAGCCATGCTCACTTTTCATAATGTCTGCTTAGCACCTAGTTCCTTCCAGCTGACTGGCATTCCAGGACTGGAGTCCCTGCATACCTGGCTCTCCATCCCCTTCAGCTCCATGTACCTGGTAGCTGTGGTGGGAAATGTCACCATTCTGGCTGTGGTAAGGGTGGAGCACAGCCTGCACCAGCCCTTGTACTTCTTTCTGTGCATGTTGGCTGTCATTGACCTGATTCTGTCTACTTCCACTATGCCCAAACTACTGGGGATCTTCTGGTTTGGGGCTGGTGAAATTGGGTTGGATGCCTGCTTGGCTCAGATGTTCTTCATTCACTGCTTTGCCACAGTGGAGTCAGGCATCTTCCTTGCCATGGCTTTTGACCGCTATGTAGCCATCTGCAACCCACTCCATCATACCACAGTGCTCACTCATACCATGGTGGGACGTTTGGGGATGGCTGCCCTCTGCCGGGGTGTCCTCTACATTGGACCCCTGCCTCTGATGATCCGCCTACGGCTGCCTCTTTACAAAACCCGTGTTATCTCCCACTCCTACTGTGAGCACATGGCTGTGGTCACCTTGGCATGTGGTGACAGCAGGATCAACAATATCTATGGATTGAGCATTGGCTTTCTGGTCTTGATCCTGGACTCAATGGCCATTGCTGCCTCCTATGTGATCATTTTCAGAACCGTGATAGGGCTGGCTACTCCTGAGGCCAGGCTGAAAACACTGGGGACATGTGGTTCCCACATCTGTGCTATCCTGATCTTTTATGTTCCCATTGCTGTTTCTTCCCTCATTCACCGATTTGGTCACCAGGTGCCCCCTCCAATCCACACTTTGCTGGCCAACTTCTACCTCCTTATTCCTCCAGTCCTCAATCCTATTGTCTATGCAGTCCGCACCAAGCAGATCCGGGAAAGACTTCTCCAAATTCTCAAGACAGAAACTAAGATCAAATGACTGATACTTCTCTTAAATAGGCTCATGGAGAAAGCACTTACATATGGCGGGCAGTGTCCCATTTGGGAACTCCAGAGAGTCTGAGATGTTGGGTCCTGTGTTCTCTGGGTTTTGTAATTTCAAAGAAATGCTAAAAAAGAAAGTACAGACTTGTGGTTGCCAAGGGGGAAAGCATGGGAGAGGAATGGAGTCGGAGTTTGGGATTAGTACATGCAAATTATTATGTATAGAAAGATGAACAAGGTCCTAATGCATAGCTTAGGGAACTATATTCAATATCCTCTGATAAACCATAGTGGAAAAGTCTAAGAATGTGTATACATATGTATAGCTGAATCACTTTTGTACAGAATTTAACCCTGTAAATCAAGTATACTTCAATAAATTTTAAAAAGATTGTATAGCTCTCAATTCTCAAGTATAGGTGTTTTTTTCTAGTTATAAAATATATTTAAGCCATAGAGATGGCAAAACAATGACAACATCAGTAACACAAGTAGCAGTGTCTATTCAGCACTTAATTCTTACAAATACCCAGATATTACAGAGCAGAATACTTGCTTTGTGAACCATACAGAGCTTGACCTGCCTAGATCAACTGTCCTGTTTGGAGTTTATAATATATTGTGGTGTTACAGAATATTATTTACTGGCTTTAACACTTAAATCCTAAAAACTGGGTCATTTTATCAAAGTGGGCTTAGCTGTAACAAAAGCATTTTCTGACCTAAGCCTTTAACAAATGAAATGCTGTTGAAAGTTGTATTAAAAATAAGAAGCATTCTAGAAAAAGACTGACTTGTAGGTCTGTTAGGTATGAGGAATACCACTCATGAAAGAATGGCCTAGAAAAGAAAAATCAGCTCAGAGCAGGGCGATAAGTCTAGAAGATCATATCTCAGCATTGCCCTCATATCTTCCCCAAGGCTGCTCACCATGGGGCCTGAGGCATGTGAGGACTCCATGGAAAGGAAATCCTTGCCCTTGCCACAGAAACTCTCATTAACCCTGATATATCTGTAGGATCCCTGATCAAAATCTGCTGTTTAGACAGATCACAAAATAAAGGGATGTGGGCTAGCATGTCTAGAAGCATTGACATTACCCACCGGATTAAATAGCAGCCCAATATCTAGAAAATGGCTAATATATAGCACCTAGCTATCAGTTGAAAAAGTCACTAATGTAATTCTTACAACCCCACTGTAAGGGAAGAAATTATTATACTTTGTAGGTGAAGAAACTGACGCTCCCAGAAGTGACATAAACCCAGAAGTGAACTTGGGGAGTTTTGAGAGGTAAAAAAACAAAAAACAAAAAACAAAAAAAAACTAGGAATTGAGATGTTTGCTTCTAATGTTAAAGCTTTTAGCCTTTTTAATCCTCCTTTACTTCATTTGGGAAAGAGCTGAAGACTACCTTCCAACATCAGATGTACATGTGCTTCCTCAGTTATGTCTGACTCTGACTCCATGGACTGTAGCCTGCCAGGCTCCTCTGTCCATGGGATTCTCCAGGTGAGAATACTGGATTGAGTTGCCATTTTCTTCTCCAGGGCATCTTCCCAACCCAAGGCCTGTGTCTCTTGGGCTTCCTGCATTAGCAGGCAGATTTTTTACCACATTCTTCAATGGTTTTCCAAGGTCAGATGATTGTGCATTTAACACTCCCAACACAACAGCCATTAGCTACAGTCGTTATTCTCAGAAACTGGAGAACACAGATCACCAAAGCAGTCTCCTCTCAGAGCAACAGAGGGTAGAATTGGATTCTATCAATGTCCAATGACAAACTCCACAATTCCATAAAATAAAATAGGCAAGAAGATGTTTAATATACTAAGCTTCATGTATACAAACTGTTACTGGGCCTGATATAAATGGAAGTAGTCAAATGCAAAGAAAAGATCATTTCATGAGAATCAGAAAATATGACTTTCAGTTTTGCTTTGGCTATCCCAATTAATTGGAATAATTCCACTTAATTTGAATAACTGGAGTTATCTAGAATGAGATATCTAGAATGTGTTCTAATTTAGTTTGAATTACATTCATATTTCCTCTAGCATCTCTAACTTCCATCCCATCACTCCATCATGGCATTTATTGTTCCTGAGTCTTATGTCAGAGTTTGGAGTCAAATGCACTTAACTGTAGATGAAGAAGCAACCAGAAGCAAAGTTCTATTTTACTCATTCCCACCATGGTTGGGGGCCAGGGGAAAATGTTTATAGGGCCAGGTATATGCTCACAGGCTCCCAGGGATATTTCTGTGGAACACAAGAAAGGGTAAGACTCAGAACCACCTCTAAGACTAGTTTTAATATATCATCACACCACCAAGTTAACCTCAGGAGAAAAGTTAGAAACATTCTCCTTCCGTGCAGGACATTTTCTGAGAGTATCCTCAAGGGAGTTAGACAACTTGAACCCAACTTATGGCATTCTTCCTCTGGAATTCAAGCTAGGAAGCGTGTTGGTGGCCATTTACAATGATACATACTTATTCTGGGTGTGGATTTGCCTTTCTTGCCAACAGAGCCTTGGCCAGCATTCCTATTTGAGGGCTTCCTGAGTGCAATTCACAGGCAGGACATCCCTCATGACATAGTACTCAAAGAATAGACACTTCAGACAAGCAAGATAGGGCTCATGACCATGGGACCTACTGGTAGTATTACATTTCCTCACCAGCCAGAAGCACCTGGCCTCACAGAATGCCAGAGCCATCTTCTTAAAACACAGCTAAAAAGCAGCTCAACAGGCACCACTTCACAGGGCACTTTGCAGAAGTAGAGTCCCAACCTTTAGAACACAGCCTATGAACTGAACCAGACCTCTACATGGTGCTAGCTCCTCAATAGGAGGAATACAGGAGTCTAGGAACAAAGGAGTAGATACAGAAGTATTCCATGTATCACTCCCAATGATCTACTAGGGGAGTTTTTCTTCCTTTCCCTGCAAATCTTCATCCTACAGGATTGGAAGTCCAGGTCCTCAAAAGGTAGTAGACTCTTGCCAAGAAACAGCAAGGGTTCTACTGAGCTACAAGTTACAGCTTACCATCAGGCTCCTCTGGACCCTTATGTCCAGGAACAAATAGCTGAGAAGGGGAATTAACATATTGGCAGGAGTAACTGAATTGACAAGAGAGGACTGCTTATAGAACGTGTGCCAGGAAAAATTTGTATGTGCAGAAGTCAGGTCATCTCCTGGGGCATTTTGTCATGCTCCCTCACTTAATTGTAACCATGAGTGTACATATGCAATAATCCCCAAGTAAGAACCTGAATAAGGTTTCAGCCCCTTCAGGAATGAAGGTCTGGATCACTCTACAGGCAAGGCATCAAGATTCATGATGTTGACAGCTAAGGGTGAAGGGAATTCAAAATAGGAGAGAATGAGTTAACAGTTGTGGCTCTGAGCAGAATTTTAGAAACTGGGGCTACAGACTTTATCCATAGCAAGAAAGGCCTATGGAAACTATGGTGAAACCTCCTAAAACCTGAAATAGATCTGTGCAGTCAGTGTAAGAATGCATTGTAATGGCCATAAAACAAATGCATTTCAGATTCGACTGCAAGGAGTGTATCTGACAGCCTCAGTCATTGTCATTATGCTCTGGAGTTTATGGCATTGCCTAAGCTCTGGTTATGAGCTGCTTCCAACCACTGGATGAGCACAGTGCTAATAAGGCACAGGTCTATTGTAGTGTGATACTGGATTTCTTCTGAGCTCTGTTGCCTCACGATGCAGCTTTGCCAAAGTGGTCTTAGAAATGATAGCTTATGGTGAATGATGTCAGATTCATGATCTCTAAAGAAGATTTAGCTTCGGGACCAGAGACCAGGCTTGATCACTCAGGTGTCTTGTATGGAAGAAGTTTTATTACAGTGAAAAGAGACAGAGAAAACTTCTGACATAGACATCAGGAGGTCAACGGAGAGTGCCCCTTGGCATTGGCAAGTTGGTATAATCCCCCGACAAGTCTCCCCTTTCTGGGGCTGCCTTCAGTCATTATAAATCACCATGAAACCGCAGAGCAGGGCTCATCACTTGCTTCACACGGAGCATGTCACTCACTTACACAAGGACACCATAGAGTTAATAAAGTAGAAAACATATACTGAAAAAGCAGAGAGACTAGAGCTCCGAGTGTTCTTATCGTGTCCTGAAGATCCTGGATGAGCCCCCGAGATGATAGCTTATGGTGAATGGTATCAGATTCATGATCTCTGAAGAAGATTTAGCTTCAGGACCAGGGACCAGGCTTGATCACTTAAGAGCTTTTGTGGAGCAGAATTTTATTAAAGTGAAAAGGGACAGAAAGCTTCTGACATAGACATCAGAAGGGGGATGGAGAGTGCCCCCCTCCCCAGTCTTAGCAAGGGAATTATCTAGTTATTACAATAAATCAAAAGAATGTCTCAAGGTTGTAGATATCTTACCAGATCCACTCCCACAGTTTACATTTTACCATATCAGGATTAGTCAGAAGGTTTTCAAGAAGGAGAAACTGTCCTCAAGCAGGATACATTCTTTTTATATAATCCTTAGAAATGAATGTAGAAAAAAAAAAAAAGTTTGTCCTTTCCTCCTCCTTGAGAATCCCAGACCCTTATCTCCTCCATGTGAGCCCCAGACCCTTTTCTCCTTCAAGGACCCCAGACTTATCAACCTGCCTAGGAACTGACTCTCTCATTAATACACTCAAGTCTAAGACTTTTCTTCTCTTTCCTCCTTCCCTCTCATATCATAATTGCATTGTGATTTCATGGTTCCTCCAGCCTCAGGATTCCTCTATCCTACTTCATGAGCATTTAGATGTGTCTACTTCTGACACTAATTTAATGTACCCTCAGAGTGCAAATTCTAATGCAAGTATGGCAACTCCAACTGAAAAATCAACTTGTGTTCACAGGTCAGTCCTGTGGGGAAAGCTAATACCTCTGACTATACACCTGTTGGAGAAAATGTTTACATATTGAGGTATAGGGAAGTTTTTTTGGCTTATACATGGTTCAGCTTGAATACAGTGTGAACGCAAACCACCTCATTCATGATCTATGAAACACACAGCACATGGCCTTTAACCATTAAGGGGAAGAATGTCCATTTCAAAGCAAAGGATGACTCTCTTCCTGCGGTTTTCATGTTAACTCTCCTTCAAAGGTAAGGTTTCCTTCCCAGATACCAAGGCTCTGTTGTCTCACTGTATACATACTGTCTCTTTTGAAACTTTGAATATTTGCATGTCACATTTATACCTTACCAGATCAGAAAAAGGAACATGAAACTATGTGGAAACACACACAAACTGAGCAGTTTCTTGTATGGCGAGGCTATCTCCTAGGCTACAGTCCTCAGTTTGGCTCAAGAAACTCTTTCCTGTTTTAGGTTGTTTATTACATCCATCAATAAGCTCCTGATGAGATTCTTCTCACAGACTGCTCTCAGACCTTGGAAAATGAAAGCTGTGTAACTGTCATGATCCTCAATACATAGATTATCAATGCTTTTTTTCCTTATCCTGAAACAGAAAACAGGAGGGATATTCTAGTGCAGATAAATCTGAAGGATTTTGTTTCAAAAGTGTCCTCAATGTCCTCAAACATTCAAGTTCAATATATAACTGAAGCAGAGCAGCTACCTTGAACTTAACAGGCATGTTCATCATTCACTTGGTGACCCAGCTGGTAAAGACTGCCTGTAATGTGGAAGACCTGGTTTCAACCCCTGGGTTGGGAAGATCCCCTGGGGAAGGAACCGCTACCATTCCGGTATTTTGGCTGGAGAATTTCATGGAGTCACAAAGAGTCAGACACCACTGAGTGACTTTCACTATTCACAATGCTTTATAACAGAGGTCCCCAACCTCTGGGATCTAGTGCCTCATAATTTGAGGTGAAGCTGATGTAATAAAGTGCACGATAGATGTAATGCTTTTGAATCATCCTAAAACCATCCCCTACCCTGTCCATAGTAAAACTGTCTTCCAGGAAACTGGTCAATGATGCCCAAAAGTTGGGGATCGCTGCCTTATTAGAAGGGAGGCAGTTACAAGAATAGCTTGAGACTGCTCTAGACTAGCAGATTGAGGAAACTGAGCTGAGACAATCTCAGTTTTCCCCATAACAGCTTATTTTTAAGTGTCTGGTTACTACCATTGAGTAACCACTTTGAGTTTTCATTCATAAGTTGCTCCTCCCTCTCACTCCCATCTGTTGTATGCAGAACATATGGGAAGAGAGTATAAAGGATATATTACTAACTGCTTGGTCCTTGTCAGGACAAGACTTCTGAACAGCTCTGGGTTTTTAGATGAAGCAGACTAAAATACTGCTGAAGGTACCTTAGCAAGTTGTGTGGATGACCAATGTGAGTTGTTTGGACTTTCTTCTGACATGAAGGCCTCTTTCTCCATCTGTTCTCAGAGGTTTGCCCTGTCTTCATCTCTACTGAGCCTACTCTGAAAGTACCTGTTACTTATTTAATAGCTATTACCTAAAGGAACACTCAGCCCCAAACCTAAACTTTGATATTAGAACATTTATAACTCATAGAATGATCTTCACCCATTTTGGTTCACAACCACAAGTATTAGTGCCCCCAGCCTTCTTATACTCTTAGACTGACAAGTTACACAAGGACATTTCTGCCCACAAGTCTGCCTTCTATTCAGTTCAGTTCAGTCGCTCAGTTGTGTCTGACTCTTTGCGACCCCATGAATCGCAACACGCCAGGCCTCCTTATCCATCACCATCTCCCGGAGTTCACTCAGACTCACATCCATCGAGTCCGTGATGCCATCCAGCCATCTCATCCTCGGTCGTCCCCTTCTCCTCCTGCCCCAAATCCCTCCCAGCATCAGAGTCTTTTCCAATGAGTCAACTCTTCACATGAGGTGGCCAAAGGACTGGAGTTTCAGCTTTAGCATCATTCCTTCCAAAGAAATCCCAGGGTTGATCTCCTTCAGAATGGACTGGTTGGATCTCCTTGCAGTCCAAGGGACTCTCAGGAGTCTTCTCCAACACCACAGTTCAAAAGCATCGATTCTTTGGTGCTCAGCTTTCTTCACAGTCCAACTACTCCCAGCATCAAAGTCTTTTCCAATGAGTCAACTCTTCGCATGAGGTGGCCAAAGTACTGGAGTTTCAGCTTTAGCATCAGTCTTTCCAAAGAAATCCCAGGGTTGATCTCCTTCAGAATGGACTGGTTGGATCTCCTTGCAGTCCAAGGGACTCTCAGGAGTCTTCTCCAACACCACAGTTCAAAAGCATCGATTCTTCGGTGCTCAGCTTTCTTCACAGTCCAACTTTCACATCCATACATGACCACAGGAAAAACCATAGCCTTGACTAGGCGGACCTTAGTCGGCAAAGTAATGTCTCTGCTTTTGAATATACTGTCCAGGTTGGTCATGTCTTGTAGGTCTTCATAAAACCGTTCAACTTCAGCTTCTTCAGCGTTACTGGTTGGGGCATAGACTTGGATTACTGTGATATTGAATGGTTTGCCTTGGAAACAAACAGAAATCATTCTGTCTGCTGGGACTCAGACCCAGCCAAAACCCTGCTTGGGACTTGGACCCATGTGACTGGCACTGTGTTTACAGCCAAAACCCATGGTACCTGCTTTCAGAACCTAATGAAGCTCAGGTTCTTGATATCTCATCACAGAAAGAATTCAGTGAGAGACAAAGAGATTTTAAGAAGTGGATTTAATCATATATATAGAGAAGCACACTCCAGACAGAGAATGGGCCATTGCAAAGGGTGAGTGCGGCCCCGAAATTTGGCGTGTTTGGTTTTTGTGGGCTGGGTAATTTCATATGCTAATCAGTGGGAGTATTATTCTAACTATTTTTGGGAGTTCAGTTCAGATCAGTCGCTCAGTCATGTCTGACTCTGTGACCTCATGGACTGAAGCATGCCAGGCTTCCCTGTCCATCACCAACTGCCGGAGCTCACTCAAACTCATGTCCATCAAGTTGGCGATGCCACCCAACCATCTTATTCTCTGTTTTCCCCTTCTCCTCTGCCTTCAATCTTTCCCAGCTTCAGGGTCTTTCCCAATGACTGAGTTCTTTGCATCAGGCGGCCAGAGTATTGGAGTTTCAGCTTCAGCATCAGTCCTTCCAATGAGTATTCAGGACTGATTTCCTTCGCCTCACTTTAATTCTCCTCAAAGTTCTTACCACTTCTGGTAAGTTCCTGTTTCATTGTTCACAGGTTTGTTTTCTCACCATAGGGTGGGTCAGTGCCCACTGACCTTTCCCAGGGGGCTGGAGGAGGAATACAGGGCAAGGTGTGCAGCAGACAGTATGGCAGAAGGGGAACCTCCTGGGCGGCCCAGTGGTTATGAACCTGCCTGCTAATGCAGTTAACACGGGTTTGATCCCTGGTCCAGGAAGATCTCACATGCCGTGGAGCAACTGAGCCTGTGTGCGCCAACCACTGAGCATGCATGGCGTCACTACCGAGCCCTTGGAGGGCAACGACTGAAGCCCGAGGGCCTGAAGCCTGAGCTCCACAATGAAGAGGAGCTCCTGCTTGCCACCGCTAGAGAAAGCCCTTATGCAGTAACAAAGACCCAGTGCAGCCAAAAATAAATGAAATGAAATTGAAAGAAAAAAAAAAGAGAGAGAGAGAAGAGACACAAGGAAGGGAACAGAGGAAGGGGACAGTCCCAGGGGGAGGAGGTGAACCCGGTGAAGAGAGGGAGGGTGGGTGGTGGGAGTCACAAGGAGCCTGGGTGGGTCCATTGTCCCATGCAACCAGAAGCAGTCTCTCCATTGTGTCTCTCTTTCCTGAGCCTGCCACTAAACTGGCAGTGAGAATCAGGCTGGGGAGGTAATATTGTTAGGGGAAAGCACACTGACTGAAACTGCCCACCCTGGCCAGGCACCATAGTAACCATTTGCGTAATTTTATGACAGGAGGTCCTGGTAAGGAATGCAGAACTGATAAGCCACCACCAACCAGAAGAATTTGGAAAAGGTCAAAAGAAGACATCACGTGTCCAACCACCTCCCAGAATCCTCGCTGGCTTCCACCTTGGCTGAGCAATGCACGCACCACCAGGAAGGACTCTGAGTCAGAATGATTGGTCAAAGACAACCTCAGCTCATGGGGAACTAACCCCATCACCATAAAACTTGAGACTGTGAGTCACGTGGCACAGCAGTTCTCCAGCATTCCCTTACCCTGCTGCTCTCCACCCAGGCGCCCTTTCCCCATAGTCTCTTGCTTTGTCAGCACGTGTGTCTCCTCGGACAGTTCGTTTCCAAATATTAGACAAGAGCACACTCTCAGGCCCTGGAAGGCGTCCCTCTTCCTGCAACAGTATGAGCTGAAGGTAATAGGGAGCCATGGAGGGCGTGTGAGCAGGTGGGGGGATGATGTGAGACCTACCTGATAGAAGCCCTATATAGCTTCTTCTTTATCCATGCCCTATTTTTACTGGTGTATATGTTCTTCTGGAAATAAGATTTTAAGGATGAATGTAGACTGATCTGATTTAAAACTTGTAAATCACTGTGAAAAAAAAAAAGACCTCAAATTCTTTTGCAAAACATTTTATTCCCTGAGGATCTGCTCTCTGCAGTGAGACCACCCCCCGCCACCATCCCAATCCCTGTGAAGCCCGTTTCAGATACCTGTTTGAGGGCGGGGGGTGGGGGTGGGGGTCACCAGTTCACTTGGATCTCCCCAATGGGAGAGACACACTGGGGTGGGGGCCAGTCTGAGAACTTAGGCACCCCAAATACCTGATATCCCCCTTCTCTGGGCACAAAAGAGTGTGTATGCAGGACCTGGACCCAGTGAGAACCCCTCTGGCCCCATTATTCTTCCCTGAAATCTTGGGGAGCACAGATGTAGGTGCTGGGCCCTGCCAGGGACACCAGAAACTGAGCTCCCATGGCCTGAGACAGGTGGCCGCCTCCCTCTGCTGCTCAATGTTCCCACCATTAGAACGACTGACGCCACAAGCCGGGAGGCGGCAGTCACATTCACAGCGCTTCTGCCCCCCACAACCCCCATCTGAGGGGTCCACGATCTGGGGAGGGATGGAGAACAGTAACCCTCTCTCCCCAGCTGAAAAATTCTTCTCCCTTCAGCTGTATGTGGACCCGGAAGTTCTCAGCTGGCCTTGAACCATGGCCAGAACTCAGCTACCACAGCAGGTTTATGGCCAAGAAGCAGCTGGCCACTGCCTAGGGTTCAGCCCATGATGAAAGTCAGGGCTAGGAGGCGAGACATTGAAAAGGAATGGATGTAGCGGCAGTAGCTGGGACCTGAGCAGACGTGCTTCTGGCCTTAGCAGCCAGGGAAAGAGATGGTCCCTCCAGCTGAGAATCTAGGGAGGAAGATGGAACGTGGTCTAGGCAGTACCAGGTAGGTTTTGAAGCATGTGTAGGAGTTCACTGGCCAGATGATTCATTCGTCAAGCCCTCCCTGGTACTCTCCTAGCTCCGCCTACTTAGGAGGACAAAGGTCTCAGCTTCCTGGATGGAAGCTGCTGCCTTTTCCATAGGGATGGAGATAGTAGCCTCAAGGCTGGGGGCATTGACGCCATCTCAGTAGACCTGTCTCTGCCTGCCACAGGTGAGGTTGGGCTGGCTCAGTGCATCCCACATGAGCAGCATCTCATAGGGCAAGAAGCGGTGCACCAGCAGCAGCTCTCGGTAGAAGCAGGGGTCAAAGGAGGACAGGCGGCTGGAAGGGGACTGAACGCCAGCCGTGCGGATACCACTGTGTGAGGCAGGCTCCAGGCCCTCCTGCTTCAGGCACATGCCCAGGAAGACATCATCGATGGGGAAGAGGTCCAGGGCGCGGGCGGCGTGGCGCAGGGCGGTGGCCGTGAAGCGGGACAGTAGGAAGCCACCACCCCCGCAGTAGGGCGGGTAGTGTTCCTCCTCCATGACCACCTTTGGCACGTAGTACTTGCTCCACGGAATCCGGATGGGGCCCACATTGTGGATCAGGTGCCCCACAAAGAGGTGGTGGTCAGGGTTGTGGCTCTGCAGGTAGGCGACCATGTTGTCTGTGTGGGCAAAGACGTCATCATCCCCGTTGAGCAAAAAGCTGGCATTGGTGCACTGTGTCGTCTGCCACTGTAGGAAGAGCACCTGAAAGAGGGGGGGCGGTGGGTAGACAGGGCATGCGGGCTTGATGCCTGGGCCATCGGCTTTGGGTCCCTATCGGCCACCCCAGTAACCCCCAGTCAGGCTAACCTCGGTTCAATAATTCGCTCTGTGGGGTGATCTTTGCAACCAACAGCAACTTCCCAGACAGGACTTGTCATAGGACCTACCTCCTGGAGTGTTGGGGATCTTCAGAGACGATGCTTTGTAATGTACAAGAAGTGCTTGAAAATTGTCTCATTTACATTTATTGCTATTCTTTCTGACTCTGCCTTGCCAAGCATTGCCATCACAGAATCACTTGTATGATTCTTACATAACATCTACTCCCCCTACCATGGCTCAGACGGTAAAGAATCTGCCTGCAATGCAGAAGATCCAGGTTCAGTCCCTGGGTCTGGAAGATCCCCTGGAGAAGTTAATGACTACCTACCTCAGTAACCTTGCCTGGAGAATTCCACGGACAGAGGAACCTGGCAGGCTTCAGTCCACGGAGTTGCCAAGAGTCAGACATGATCAAACAACTAACACTTCAGTACTTCCCCCACCAGACTCGGACTCCCCCTGGGTGGGAGCTGTGTCTCTCCTGTATGCCATCAGCACCCAGGATGGGGTCAACACTTCGTAGACACTGGACTCATGTTTGTCAAGTTGACGTTCATCACAGGCTTTTATGTTTTGCATTAAGAATGTGGCATAGTAAGAGGTTCTGGGTCCTCTGCCCACCTTGGCTTTAGTTATCTTCATAACAACTATTGCTGCATGCCAGTGCTTGCTCAGTGTCTGCCCTACCTCGAATTCTTAATACAATTTTAGGAAGCAGGTGTGGTCTTCAACCCCATTTACAGATGAGAAAATAGAGGCTCTCCCGAGAAAGTGCCTTGAGTAAGGTCACACAACAGAAATGGTCTATTGTTCAAGGTCTTGATCCCAGACCTTTCTGTACTTACTATGAGCAGGAATCTGCACTGGTTCTCTACTCAGCTTGCTCCACCCCTCCCGCCCCTCAGGCTGGTTGGGTCCTTGGAGCCTTCAATTCCTCCTCGGAGCATGGGCAAGATAACCTCTACTTCTCATGGTTTCTCTTCATCAGAAAGGTCTTTGTTGAGTATCTACTGCACAGACCTGAGCCTCAGAGGGAGACAGACCAGAAAAAAGAAACAAAACGTGCTCTGTCCAGTGTTTCCCACCGTGTGAAGTCGCTTCACTCGTGTCCAACTCTTTGCGACCCCATGGCCTACAGCCCACCAGGCTCCTTGGTCCATGGGATTTCTCTGGCAAGAATACTGAAGTGGGTTGCCATGCCCTCCTCCAAGGGATCTTCCTGACCCAGGGATCGAAGCCAGGTCTCTTGCATTTCCTGCACTGGCAGGCGAGTTATTTACCACTAGCTCCATCTGGGAAACCCTACCTGGCACTGGCCCAGGTACTTTATAAATATAATATCATCTCAGGGACTTCCCTGGCGGTCCAGTGGTTAAGACTCTGAGTTTCCACTGCAAGGGGCACAGGTTTGATCCCAGATGGAGGAAATTAAGATCCTGCATGCTGTACCACCAAATAAATAAATAAAACCTCATGTAATCCTCACTGTAGCCCGCAGAGGTGAATGAGTTCAATTAATACCCCATTTCCTTGATGAGGAAACTGAAACACAGAGAAATGAATGATCATCTAGGGCAAATAGCAAATAAGATGTTTGAACCCAGTTCATCAAGGCTTGGAGAGCCAGGCTTGCAAGCTCACACCACCCTGTCCTTTTCCCCTGTGTTTTCTGGATGAAGAAGACTTCAGATCACTATGAGGACAGTAGAGGGGGTGGGGTGAGAGGGCTTCTAGTCTCCAATAGTCCTAAGAGGAGATGGTAGCAACTTTGGGCAGGAAGGACAGGTGGCCCCAAGTAGGTGACACCCCACCCCCACCCCGTGCCGCCCCTTCCCAGATGTGTATAAGAGACAGGTGGGGGGCAGGGGAATCTCTGGGGGTAGGTTTTAGCATTTTACCGCTGTGAGCAACTGTCAGGCTGCAGCCAGGCGCTGGGGTCCACAGGCAGCGCGGGGAAAGCGCTTGACCCATCTGGCGCCTTCAGCGAGTGTTACTGTCAGCAGGGGCTGTCCAGGGGCCTCCTGCGGCCACTCCGGAGCTCCGGTGGACCACAATGAGGTGCTCCAGTCCCCTGCGGAAAGAGGCGGGCCTGGCTCTGCTTCTAGCCACCTTCATTCTCCTCCTCTTAAGCCTGCACCGGTCACCGCCCACCTGCCCCCGCCCACAAAGAGCTGAGTTAAGAGCAGTTATTTGGGCTTTTCAACATTTAAGAGACTTTTGACTGACTCCCGATATATTGTAGGGTTGTTTCCTCATATTGAGACTGCTAATATTTCAGAAAATAAGATTACCATATTCTTATTATCTGATTTACAGAAGGATATTAAGCATAGAGATAAGAAATATTTTATGGGACATATTAGAGCCCATTCTGGCTTGCCCGGCCCTTTACATGAAGGAAATGCTTTGGCAGAGGCATTAACTAAAGTAATTGCTTTAAATTTACATGAAAAGATTGACAAGGCCAAAAATTCTCACAAAAGTCACCATCAAAATGCAGCTGGTTTAAGGTATTAATTTCATATCCCTAGGGAGGCAGCTAGACAAATAGTTGTGTCCAAATTGCCCAACACTGAGTCCATCTCTACCATTAGGAGTATATCCCCGAGGCCTTAGGCTTAATGCTGTCTGGCAAATGGATGGAACTCATACCCCAGCCTTTGGAAAACTGTCTTTTGTGCATGTTACCATGGATACCTTTTTTCATGTTATTAGAGTTCCAAAGAATAGCAAGAAGAGATAAGAAAGCCTTCTTCAGCAATCAATGCAAAGAGAAAACAACAGAATGGGAAAGACTAGAGATCTCTTCAAGAGAATTGGAGATACCAAGGGAACATTTCAATTCAGGTATGACCTAAATCAAATCCCTTATGATTATACAGTGGAAGTGAGAAATAGATTTAAGGGCCTAGATCTGATAGATAGAGTTCCTGATGAACTATGGAATGAGGTTCGTGACATTGTACAGGAGACAGGGATCAAGACCATCCCCATGGAAAAGAAATGCAAAAAAGCAAAATGGCTGTCTGGAGAAGCCTTACAAATAGCACTGAAAAGAAGAGAGGTGAAAAGCAAAGGAGAAAAGAAAAGATATAAGCATCTGAATGCAGAGTTCCAAAGAATAGCAAGGAGAGATAAGAAAGCCTTCTTCAGCAATCAATGCAAAGAGATAGAAGAAAACAACAGAATGGGAAAGACTAGAGATCTCTTCAAGAGAATTGGAGATACCAAGGGAACATTTCATGCAAAGATAGGCTCGATAAAGGATAGAAATGGTGTGGACCTAACAGAAGCAGAAGATATTAAGAAGAGTTGGCAAGAATACACAGAAGAACTGTACAGAAAAGATCTTCACGACCCAGATAATCATGAGGATGTGATCACTAATCTAGAGCCAGACATCTTGGAATGTGAAGTCAAGTGGGCCTTAGAAAGCATCACTAAGAACAAAGCCTTCTATTAGTAGGTTTTTTTCTTTTGTTTTGTAGGGAAAGGGAAGATTTACTGTCTGTCTGTGGTGCTTCAGACTCTTCATCCTAGCCTGACAGCTGCAGTTTTAGAATTCTCAGCCTCTATGATTGCATAAACCAGTTCCTTGTAATAGTTTTCATATGCTTACTTTATTGAACCTGTTCCCTGGGGAACTGAGTAATCCACACTACGGTAACTCTAATAATTTAAATCGCATGCCCACACAGAGCCCTCTCTATTTTCCATCTGTTCTTGGACTTCTCTCAATCCAGATAAGTCCCTATGACCCCAAATACCCTATTCTGGTCTTTTAGGATGAGTAGCTTTTGATTCCCCTTTTTCCTCTTGATTGAGGACCAGTGTGGTGGAGAGGAAACTAGGAGGAGGACTCCCAATTTTCTGAGACTCAAGTGTAGTTGTTTTCACTAAAAGTGTAGGAATTTTAAGTTTTTATCTTTAACACGCTGTGTATGTTAACTGGATTTGTTCTTTGGTTTCTAGACCTCTCTCCCTTTGGCCTTGCAAGTTCAGACTTAAGGAAGTCACCCACTGACTTCAAGCACCAGACAAAGGAAGGAGTCTATTATCCCTGGTTAGGGTTTTCACTCAACACAGGTTTCCCAGTGAGGACACTGAGTTCAACTTGAGATTTCAATGAGGACATTGAGATCAACTTAAGCCCAACAAGATTACCCAGCTGTTGAGACAGATGTCTACATGGTAGAAAGTTCTTTTCCTTTTTAAAAAAATTTTTATAACTTTTTACTTTGTATTGAGGTGTAGCCGATAAACAAACAATGTCATGATAGTTGCAGGTGAAGAGTGAACGGATTCAGTCATACATATACATGTATCCCTTCTCCCCCAAACTCCCTTCCCATCCAGCCTGGTACATAACATTGAGCAGAGTTCCAGGTGCTATATAGTAGGTCCTTATTGGTCATCCATTTTTAATACAACACTGTGTATATGCTCATCCCAAACTCCCTAACCACCCCCCTTCCCCATATACTTTCCCCTGGAAACCATTAGCTCTTTCTTGAAATCTGTGAGTCTGTTTTTTAAGTTCATTTGTATCATATTTCTTTTTAGATTTCACATATAAGGGATGTCATGTAATATTTCTCCTTCTCAGACTGATATTTCTGAGTCTCCACATTTATAGTGAGGCAGTGGTTTCAGAAATAGCTCATCTCATGAACTTCATTGAAAAATATTGGAATCCCTTATTGCTGAATGAGGACTCATGATCAGGTGTGAAGGATGAGCAGAATGGCAATTGGGTACATAACTAGATTGCTTAACCATGTCATTCTCCAAACTCAGTCCATCCTGAGTCTGTCAACCAAATTCCATGAGCTGGTTCAATTTTCCTGCTAACTGGCAGAGTAACTACCACATTGTCAATGTCAATTTGGCATTGCTTCCTGGGGTAGAAGGATTCTTGGACATATAGGCTTTTTCTAAACCTCCACTGTATCAAGAAACTCCAGACTCAAAACTAAAACCTTCCTGGCACCTGAATGCCAGCTTAAACTCAGTGCTGCCCACGCTCTCACCTGGAACATGGTTATTTTCATCCTTGACTTGCAACCCACTCTATTCAGGTGATCCTCTACTCTTTCCATGAGTGTTCTGTGGCTCAATGCATTGAAGTATGTTCTGTTACTAGAATGTTTAAGCTATTGTTCATACAAAGGTGAACATGTTCAATATAACTAATAGTCTAGCAGGAGAAAGGACCACAAAGACATCCATTCAAGCATGATTCCACTAAGATGAAGCTGAGCTGATAGTTAAGCAATAAAGGACATAACTGCACCTAAAGAACATAATTGCACCTAAAGAGAAGTCGAAAAAACTGGAAATGTAAAGATATTGAGAGAGAGAGAGGAGTTTGGTATTATCCAGGAAAGAAAGGTGGTTTAGATGATCTGTAGGAGTTAAGAACGGTGGTTTCTAAGCTCTAATTACATTCCTTTCTTCTATAGGTATTAAATAAGGCCTTGGAGCTAAGTAAATATTTTAGTGCCAGACATCCATTTAACACATCTAAGCTCTTTAGATTTGTTTGCTTCCTTAGTTTTCATAACCGCCTTACAACATAAGTACTATTACCCTCGTTTATAGGCTTCCCAAGTGGCGTGAGTGGTAAAGAATGCCCCTGCTAACGCAAGAGATGCAGCTTCGATCCCTGGGTGGGGAAGATCCCCTAGAGAAGGAAATACCAACCCACTCAAGTATTCTTGCCTGGAAAATCCCATGGCCAGAGGAACCTTGTGGGCTCAAGTCCATGGGGTCACAAAGAGTCAAACAATTGAGCCCTCACACACACACCCTCATTTTACAGGCAAGAAAATACTGAGGAATACAGAGATTAAGTATGGGTAGATTCAGAGGACACAGGTGGTAAGTGGTAGAGCCACGTGTTTAACAGTCTAACAGAATCTGTGCTTTCAGTACTGTTTATTTCATCACCACAGAAATTGAAAGATTGGTTTGGTTGATTAAACTGAATTGGAATATAGGACCAAGATTTAAAACCATCATTACTTGCTCCCTTCTCAATCCAAAGTGATATTCTGATAGACTGAGAAGACACTCGCTGCAGCCAGCACAGCAGGTAGGGATTGAAAGTGGTCAACACACAGTTTGGGAAAAAGAAACTAGAGACAGAGTTAAAGTTTTAAAGATGGGACTGGGGGACTCAAGACCTCTTGGACCAACAGCCCTGTTCCTTGGAGCCACATCACTTTTATTTAGTGTCTTGGCATGCAGAAAGTATCTGTTGTGCTGTGATAAAATCAGCCTCCTCTGTCCCCAGGCATGTCTCTCATTTTATTGATTACTTTGAACTGTTATTTTCTTGTACAAGGAATATCACTCAGCTGTAGGTCATAGACCCACATATGTCTTAGGAAAACATATTGGTGTGTGAACAAGCAGCATTCTGAACTTGCATTGACCCAGCGTTCCAAGGTCCACACTATGTTTTTCCTTAGCTTAGCAGGGCATGATGACCCCAGCTAATAACCCGATGTACTTTTGCTGAGATTATACTGTATTGCTATATTTTGCTTTTATTCTTTTCCCATGGTTTTTCTCATGGCTTAGCCAGAGAAACAGGTGGCTGATTATTAACCCCTGCAGACACTAACCACGTTTATGAAGAAAAATCCATTTTTTACCTGCAGGCTACAGAAAGCCACAGGATTAGAGACAACTACTCAGTAAAAAGCATGGGCAAGTAGTATTTGTTGTTCCCAATCTCCATTAAACAGATGGATCATTATGCATCCCTTGAGAAGGGACTATTAAGATATGGAGAGAGGAGTCAGAAGTGTTTCTAGTTCTGCCCCTTTCAGGGGAGTGGCTAAGTCTCTGCACGAAAACAGGGAGGTTAATCTGCTCCCCTCACACTGATCAAGCAGTAGAAACCAGCACAAAGGGATGCTACAACACCAGAAGTGTTGGTCAGGAACCAAAATGCAAGGTTTTAAAGCTATCTGGGTAAGTTGGAAAATGGCTTTGAGGGCAAGGATAAGAAACCTTTTTCAATGTTAGGCAGTCATTAGTGGGGAAGGTAAATGCTTCCAAAAGGTACGTTGTCAGAGAGATGGATGTTTATGGCTTGTTATTTGACAGCCAAGTTGAAGAATGATTCTCTACAAACATGTATTAGTTGGTGGTCATTGCCAAAGAGAAATATTACTGCTGACCAAGAGATAAAAAGTAACAGCAGCTAGAAGGGGAAAACACATGTACTGACTTTGAATCAACCACTCAAACATCCCCATTTTTTGGTATTGATACCACCACCTCTATAAAGAACATGGAGTAAGGCAGCCAAGAAGAAGTCTGCTTATAGAAAAAAGGAAGATAATAGCTTGTATCCTATTACATGCATCCTTAACTCACTTACGCTGAATCCAGACTTAACTATTCACAGAAGGATTGTTTCCTACCTAGATCTACCCCAGAGAATTCTTGATAACATAGGGCAGGTAAATCCAGGAGGAGTCCCACATGGGGGCTTGGACTTCTGAGTGATAGAACACAGTAATGTAAAGAAACAGAAGATGCAGTTACCCTGTCAAGTGCTTTTCCAAGGAATGACAAGTATCCCTGCTCTGACCTGAACTGCTTCCACAAAACCAGACAGCCTACGACTACTTAAAATCATTTCACATTGAACCCAGCTCCAGAGCTGTCCTGTAACTATAAACAAGAAGTTCCCAGGTGATCCGAGTATTCTTCAGTTAGAACAATTAGGCTCACAAATCATGTGAACAGCTGTGAACCATCAACCTTTAGTTCCTTTGAGACAAAATTCCTAAAACAAGCCCAAAGAAATACTGCTAGTGAAGCAGGATATATTAAGCTCTCCACTAGGATTTAATGTTGTGTGTAGACACCAGCTTTTGAAAAGTAGTAACTTCTGACTTAGGGCTGAGCTCAACACGTTAGGTTGAGCAGCAACTCCTGTTTCCATAGGATTACTGCAAACAGCTGAGTCACTCTGGGGCTTCCCAGTGGTAAAGAACCTGCCTGCTAACTCAGGGGATGTAAGAGACACAGGCATGATCCCCGGGTCAGGAAGATCCCCTGGAAGAGGGCATGGCAACACACTCCAGTACTCTTTGCCTGGAGAACCCCATAAACAGAGGAGCCTGGTGAGCTGCAGTCCAGAGTCACCACACAAGAGTCAGACACGACTGAAGTGACTTAGGCATGCATACACGTCATTATTGCAAGGAGCACTTCTCCTGAATCGAGTAGTTCTCATTAGTTGTTCCTGCTCTCATCTTCCCTGAGGCAAACTTCCTTCCTCATCCTTTTATCCAGGCTTTGACCAGTTACCCACCTCCAATATGATAGCTGCCATTTTTATACCAATTGGCATTGTTATTGAGTTGTTTACCTACCCTGTGACATCCTTAAGAATTCTGAAAGGGACAACAGGAAACAGCATCCTAAGATTCTCTTTCATGTTGTGACCAAGGTAGGGATAAAGGTCTTCGTTTTTGTACACAAATGAAAAGAATCACTCTAGACCCTCCAATATGATAGCTGCCATTTTTATACCAATTGGCATTGTTATTGGGTTGTTTACCTACCCTGTGACATCCTTAAGAATTCTGAAAGGGACAACAGGAAACAGTATCTTAAGATTCTCTTTCATGTTGTGACCAAGGTAGGGATAAAGGTCTTCATTTTTGTACACAAATGAATCACTCTAGAGGAACCCAGCCACAGGTGAGGCTTTTTAATCCTTCTGCACTGTCTTGTTCATAAGCAATGAACAGCATCTGTGAGATTCTGAATCAAGCACATAGCTTAGCCCTTAGTGCATGAATAGTAACTTCTGACTAAGGAAAACTTAAATTTAAGCAATAGACAAATTGAAATAGCAGGGCCCTGTGGTCTTCCCCCTCCCCCACATGTTATCTGCCTGCCTTTTGACTGNTGCACTGTCTTGTTCATAAGCAATGAACAGCATCTGTGAGATTCTGAATCAAGCACATAGCTTAGCCCTTAGTGCATGAATAGTAACTTCTGACTAAGGAAAACTTAAATTTAAGCAATAGACAAATTGAAATAGCAGGGCCCTGTGGTCTTGCCCCTCCCCCACATGTTATCTGCCTGCCTTTTGACTGTGGAAAAACTTTAACCAGAATTTTATCAGAGTGAGAAAATGAAACAAAGGGAAACAGTCAAAGAAAACCCTTAATAGCTTAGTCACTAAGCAAAGTTAAGAACCTCTAGTTCCTCTAGAATTATATATAATATTCCAAGCCATGTCCTGTGAGCTGTCTTATAGACACTGAAAATCCCACCAGGTAGAAGTTAACTACTTGACCCAACTGTGGCCATGACATAAGCTGCCACAATTCAGAGAACTGGCCTCAAGGAGATGGGGACACACCGACACTGCAACTGAAGATTAATTGTACTTAAAATCAGGATGATGCTGGTCAGAACACCCGACCAATTTCTAGATGACTGTCAGAGCTGACTGTGCTGTTTCTGCATATAGCCCCCTCCCTCAGTCTATGAAAGCTATTTCCTCCTGACTGACACCCTCCTCTATGGAGGGTGTCAGTCTTTGGACAGCAGTCCCCCTGACTCCAGTTGCTAGCATCCAAAGTAAAGCATACTGTCCTTTCCACCAATCTGGCCTCTTTATTGGCTTCTTAGTGGCGAGCAGCTGGACCCTACTTTCGATTACAAAGTTGAGTGCTTTAGGAAGTGTACTTTGATATCAAAAGGTTCTCAGTTAATTTCAGGCACTGGAATGAGTTTTATGTTGTTGGATTAACAATCTGAGTTGTTCAGACTTTTTGATGTGCAGGTCCCTTTCTCCATCTGTCCCTGAAGTTTGGCCTATCCTCATCTCTGAGCCCACTCTTAGGAAGTCTGTTATGCATTTAATAGCTATTGTCTAAAGGGACTGTCAGTCCTTAACTACAGCTTTGTTATTAGAACATAGCTCATAGCTAGTGTCTTTGCCCATTTTGATGACAAAGAGTTTAATTTATATTTCATAGATGGTATGAAAAGTTTCCTGCTTGGATTAAGCTTCTATCCCTGGTGTGCTCCTCGTTTGTGTGAAGACTTTGGGATGTTAGGGTAGCCAATGGGAATTTGCTGAATGACTAAGGGAACTCAAAACAGGGCTTTGTAACAACCTGGAGGGGTGGGATGAAGACTCAAGAGGGAGGGGATATACCTATGGTTAATTCATGCTGATGTTTGGCAGAAACCAACACAATACCTAAGGCTAATTCATGTTGATGTTTGGCAGAAATCAATACTGTAAAGCAAGTATCTTTTAATAAAAAGAATTTAGGATGTTAAGAGGTATATAGAGACATCTAGCAATTGGAAAGTATTTTTCTAAGTTCTTCTATAATGTGGCATCTCCCACATGGAGAAGTCATAAGTGGGCCTAGTAAAATTACAAGGGTAAACAAAAAAATCTTTCAAGACTGGGCCCTGAGCATCTTTCATGGACTCCTTTCTGGGTATGAAATTCATGTTGTTCATGTCAAGTTTAAACTAATGAACTAATAACCAGCTGGCCCCCTTTCCTAATGATCCGGCCCAAAGATTCCCACATAGAGGAAACTCTAAAATGAATTAAGACTCTGGGAGAGGTTGGGCTGGAAGCAGTGCCTTTGCCCTGAGAGAAGACATCCAAACACTTTGATGGGAATGATACAACAGAAAATAAATGTGGAGTTTGGATCTTGTTCCTCCCCTGCTTTGCCTTGCAACAAGCAGTGTCTACTTAACATTTGTGCTGAGAGTATATTCAAGTCATTGATAACCAAGCAGCTCTGTGCTCATGAGAACAGGTAAGATTCCTCCAGTTCCATTCTTCTTTCTCAAGACNCTATGCAATATTGGTCTTTAAAGCATCAAACCTTGCTTATATCACCAGTCCCATCCACAACTGGGTGTTGTTTTTGCTTTGGCATGAGAAAAACTGGGCTGGAAGAAGCACAGGTTGGAATCAAGATTGCCAGGAGAAATATCAATAACCTCAGATATGCAGACGACACCACCTTTATGGCAGAAAGTGAAATAGAACTAAAGAGCCTCTTGATGAAAGTGAAAGAGGAGAGTGGAAACATTGGCTTAAAGCTCAACATTCAGAAAACAAAGATCACGGCATCCAGTCCCATCACTTCCTGGGAAATAGACGGGGAAACAGTGGAAACAGTGTCAGACTTTATTTTTCTGGGCTTCAAAGTCACTGCAGATGGTGACTGCAGTCATGAAATTGAAAGACACTTAGTCCTTGGAAGAAAAGTTAGGACCAACCTAGACTGCATATTAAAAAGCAGAGACATTACTTTGTCAACAAAGGTCTGTATAGTCAAGGCTATAGTTTTTCCAGTGGTCATGTATGGATGTGAGAGTTGGACTATAAAGAAAGCTGAGTACTGAAGAATGGATGCTTTTGAATTGTGGTGTTGGAGAAGGCTCTTGAGAGTCCCTTGGACTGTAAGGAGATCCAACCAGTCCATTCTAAAGGAGATCAGTTCTGGGTATTCTTTGGAAGGACTGGTGTTGAAGCTGAAACTCCAATACTTTGGCCACCTGATGCAAAAAGCTGACTCATTGAAAAAGACCCTGATGCTGGGCAAGATTGAAGGCAGGAGAAGGGAACGGCAGAGGATGAGGTGGTTGGATGGCATCACCAACTCAATGGACATGGGTTTGGGTGGACTCCCGGAGCTGATGATGGAGAGGGAGGCCTGGCGTGCTGTGATTCTTGGGGTCTCAGAGAGTCAGACACGACTGAATGATTGAACTGAACTGATATTCTATAAATTGGGCCTTTACAGTATAATCAAATTCTGTGATTCTACTGTATTTATTTGCATCTTTCCCTGGAGTCTGTCTTCATCATGGTTTTCATCCTGCTGTCTGTCCTTCTCTAAACCACCCTTCTGCAGGGACTGGAGGAATTTCCCATGGGCTCAGCCCTGGCTTGAACTGGAGTCAGAGAGAGCTGAGCAAGACAGTCAGAGATTGCTGAGCCTAAGTGTGGCTCTTTCACCAGCTGACGGGATGAAATATGAGTCTTGCTGCCCCAAGCAGGGCAGGAAGTCTGTCTGGTCTGTTCCCCAGGCACCACGTGCCCCACTAAACTGCAGGTTTCTCTCAGCCCAGCTGTGGGTGCCGGTTCTTCCTGCTGACAGCCCGCCCACCTGACCTCAGGAACACTCTTGCTCCCACTCACCAGGTACATGCCTGTATTCACATCATGCTCTAACCTTCTGGTTGTAGGATCTCTATGTTAGGCCTGTTCCTTTAAGTGCAGCTACACTTCTCCCCACTTTCTCTGTTCTGGCTACACAGAGGGACATGATAAGGTGCCAGGCCATCCAGGTGGTAAGGAGGCCATCAGCAGATGGAGAAGNGCTCTAACCTTCTGGTTGTAGGATCTCTATGTTAGGCCTGTTCCTTTAAGTGCAGCTACACTTCTCCCCACTTTCTCTGTTCTGGCTACACAGAGGGATATGATAAGGTGCCAGGCCATCCAGGTGGTAAGGAGGCCATCAGCAGATGGAGAAGAGTCCGAGGATGTGGGTTTAAGTCCCATCCTGTGACTTATGGGCTCTGACATTTCAGGCAGACTAATTCATCTCACTAAGCCTCAATCTTTTCTTTTGCAAAATGGGAGCAGTAGGATGTAACCTGTAGGGGTGTTGTACAACTTAAGACATGTAAAGCACTTACCACGGGGATCAGATTAATTGCTTGGATAAAGATGGCCATCATTTCATTGGGCGTTAAATGACCATAACCACTTATACTCAAAAGTTGTCTGTCCCATGAGCAAAGAGGTATTGGCCACCTAGAGTTGTATCTATAGCTGTAGGATCCATCTATTGTGTCTTTCTCTGTCTGGTTTATCATATACTTAAATAATGCAATAATAGATTTTCCATAAATTTGTCTGGCCTGAGTTAAAAATCTCCGTTCCCAATGGAAGCTTCTTTTTCTCAGCACACTACAGGTAATACAAATAAGACAGTCAAATCCAATACAGATTCTCCAGTCAACATTTACAGTTCCTCTGAAGAAACAAGAAAATGACTATATTAGCTTTGTAAGCTAGAAAGACATAATTTTTATAGATATTTTTAGAAAAATGACCTAACATCTGTTAGGGTTNTTTTTCTCAGCACACTACAGGTAATACAAATAAGACAGTCAAATCCAATACAGATTCTCCAGTCAACATTTACAGTTCCTCTGAAGAAACAAGAAAATGACTATATTAGCTTTGTAAGCTAGAAAGACATAATTTTTATAGATATTTTTAGAAAAATGACCTAACATCTGTTAGGGTTGGGACAAGCCCACATGAGGGGATAGGGAGAGCATTTCCAAGGATTTAGGCATGTGAGACAACTTAGCGATGTGTGGTCAGGGTTTCAGCAGGTGGAGATGCATTTAGCAGAAATGCATGTGAACGTTCTTTAGGAGGTGGAGTCAACATAAGCAAAAGCATGATGCCTGATCCAATAAATGAAGAACTAGGCGCCTGCAGAGCATTCAGGAAGTCATCTACCAGGTGTGCAGCAGAAATTTTCATGTTCAACCCTGAAAACTCCCAAGTCACCCCAAGGAAGGTGACTTGTGGACATGAAGGATGGAGAGGTCAGTGGGAACAGTTTTGTAGAAGAAACATCCTGGGGTGGAGTGATGGACACAGAGCCTGTGGCCTTTGGGAGTTTAATTTGAGAAGTGAGAGCCTGAGCACCAGAGTGGGCAGATGCGGGAGGCGGGGAGCCTGGAGCTGTTGTGCCTCCAGGAAAATATCCCGGGAAAGTGATTCCATTTTTTGGAATCAAACTGTTGTCGATTAAAACCAAGATATAACACTTGAGTTTGTGAATGTGCAGGGAATCGAGTGGGACTAGAAAATGGTATCATATTTCTGGAGAGTAGGTTAACAGCTTAACAGCTTCCTTTGAAAAGTTCATACTTGATTCTCAGCAGTTTCACATCTGAGAATTTATCTGAAGGAAATCTTTCAGAATGTTTGCAAAAAAAGATTTAGCTTANGAATCGAGTGGGACTAGAAAATGGTATCATATTTCTGGAGAGTAGGTTAACAGCTTAACAGCTTCCTTTGAAAAGTTCATACTTGATTCTCAGCAGTTTCACATCTGAGAATTTATCTGAAGGAAATCTTTCAGAATGTTTGCAAAAAAAGATTTAGCTTCAAGGATATTTAGCAGAGTTATTTATAATAGCAAATTATTGGAAACTGCCTAAATATCCAGCAGTAGGGGGTTTGTTAAATGATCACATACTGTAATATTTTGTAGCCATTAAAGTAAATATTCTTATGAAATAATGAAAACACATAACAATATGTTCATATTAATCCCATTTTGTTTATATATGGGAACTTGTGTCTTTAAGAACACAGAAGTCTAGAAAGTAAAAACATCTTGAAAATTTTTTTTCAGAGTGCTGAGTATAGCTATTTATTTTTCAAATGTATTTGCACTGATTATGATTAAGGATCATAATCATAAACAGTTTTTTTTAAATAAATCATAAAATAAAGTTTAACTTGTTTTTTAAAAGGTAATGCAGCCTGGCACTGCAGTGCTGACTGTGGATCTTAAAATGAAGAACTGAGTCATAAAACACTGCAAGAGTAGAGTCTTCAGGGCTTGGCACCATGCTGGACTCAGGGAAGGGAGGCGGACAGTTCAGACCCTGAAGCTGGGAATGAAGTCATGAGAGTAACGTGGGAAAGACAGAGGAAGTGGTTGCTTTGTGTGGGGCATTTTGTATTGATTATGTTGAGTTTGGTGTGTACAGAGAAATCCACGTGCAAATGTCTAACAAGTTGATGTCATCATCAGAGACTAACCTGATTGGAAAAACAGAAAGGGACCATTTCAAAGCAAATATAATATTTTTTCCAAGTGTTTTTATAATTTTATTTATTTATTTTTGGCAGTGCTGGGTCTTTGTTGCTGCTTGGGCTTTTCTTTAGTTGTGGTGAGCGGGGACTCCTCTAGTTGTGTGCCTGGGCTTCTCATGTGATGGCCTCTCCTGTTACAAAGCACAGTTTATAGGGTATGAGGGCTTCAGTAGTTGTGGCATGTGGCTCAGTAGTTTGGGTTCCTGGGTTGTAGAGCACAGGCTCAATAGTTGTGGCACACAGGCTTAGTTGCTCTGTGGCATGTGGGATTCTCCTGGATGAGGGGTTGCACCCATGTCTCCTGTACTGGCAGGTGGATTCTTTACCACTGAGCCACCAGGAAAGCCCTCCAAATGTCTTTAGATTGAAGAATGTGGGCTTACTGATGTTGGTGACACTCTCCACGGGCAATTGGTAAAAATCCTATGGTTACCCAGAAAAGACATTCAGACTATAGTTTTGATGATTGAACTGCAGGATAGCCAGAGCCAGATTTTCTTTGAGTTGCCTTTTTCTTTTTTGGGGGGGCCTGTGGCCACGCGGCCTATGGGATCTTAGTTCTCTGATGAGGGATTGAATTCACACTTCCTACAGAGGAATTTCGTAGTGATGCTTTCTAAGGCCCACTTGACTTCACATTCCAGGATGTCTGGCTCTAGATGAGTGATCACACCATCGTGATTATCCGGGTCGAGAAGATCCCTTTTGTACAGTTCTTCTGTGTATTCTTGCCATCTCTTCTTAATATCTTCTGCTTCTGTTAGGTCCATACCATTTCTGTCCTTTATCGAGCCCATTTTTGCATGAAACGTTCCCTTGGTATCTCTAATTTTCTTGAACAGATCTCTAGTCTTTCCCATTCTGTTGTTTTCCTCTATTTCTTTGCATTGATCGCTGAAGAAGGCTTTCTTATCTCTTTTTGCTATTCTTTGGAACTCTGCATTCAGATGCTTATATCTTTCCTTTTCTCCTTTGCTTTTCACTTCTCTTCTTTTCACAGCTATTTGTAAGGCTTCCCCAGACAGCCATTTTGCTTTTTTGCATTTCTTTTCCATGGGGATGGTCTTGATCCCTGTCTCCTGTACAGTGTCACGAAGCTCACTCCATAGTTCTTTAGGCAATGGAATTCCAGTAGAGCTATTTCAAATCCTGAAAGATGATGCTGTGAAAGTGCTGCACTCAATATGCCAGCAAATTTGGAAAACTCAGCAGTGGTCGCAGGACTGGAAAAGGTCAGTTTTCATTCCAATTCCAAAGAAAGGCAATGCCAAAGAACGCTCAAACTACTGCACAATTGCACTCATTTCACATGCTAGTAAAGTAATGCTCAAAATTCTCCAAGCCAGGCTTCAGCAATACGTGAACTGTGAACTTTGAGATGTTCAATCACGAACCTCATTCCATAGTTCATCAGGCACTCTATCAGATCTAGTCCCTTAAATCTATTTCTCTCTTCTACTGTATAATCATAAGGGAAGTGCAGGCGGTGGTGGCAGCTGGCGCACTAAGCACGGATGAGAGCTATCCCACATCCGAGGTCAGGGGCAGTGGCCTAGAGTGCCAGGCTGCAACAGTGCAGGAATGGCTGAGAGGAGCTACCCCGCATCCGAGGTTAGGGGCAATGGCCCGGAGGAGATACTTCGCGTCTGAGGCCAGGGACAGCGGCCGGGAGGAGCCACCCCACGTTCGAGGCCCGGGGTATTGCCCGAGGCCAGGGCGGCAGCCAGAAGGAGCAACCCCATGCCCAAGGAGTGGTGGCTGCCCAGGCGCAGAAGGGCCTAGAGGACCCATTCCACGTTGAAGGTCAGGAAGGGCAACAGGAGGAGATAGCCCTCATCCAAGGTAAGGAGGAGCAGCTGTACTTTGCTGGAGCAGCCGTGAAGAGATACCCCACGCCCAAGGTAAGAGAAACCCAAATAAGATGGTAGGTGTTGCAAGAGCACCTCAGAAGGCAGACACACTGAAACCATACTCACAGAAATCTAGTCAATCTAATCACACTAGGACCACAGCCTTGTCTAACTCAATGAAACTAAGCCATGCCTGTGCGGCAACCCAAGACGGGCAGGTCATGGTGGAGAGGTGTGACAGAAAGTGGTCCACTGGAGAACGGAATGGCAAACCACTTCAGTATTCTTGCCTTGAGAACCCCATGAACAGTATGAAAAGGCAAAATGATAGGATACTGAAAGAGGTACTCCCCAGGTCAGTAGGTGCCCAATATGCTACTGGAGGTCAGTGGAGAAATAACTCCAGAGAGAATGAAGGGATAGAGCCAAAGCAAAAACAATACCCAGCTGTGGATGTGACTGGTGATAGAAGCAAGGTCCGATGCTGTAAAGAGCAATATTGCATAGGACCTGGAATGTCAGGTTCATGAATCAAGGCAAATTTGAAGTGGTCAAATAAGAGATGGCAAGAGTGAACGTCAACGTTCTAGGAATCAGCAAACTAAAATGGACTGGAATGGGTGAATTTAACTCAGATGACCATTATATCTACTACTGCGGGCAGGAATCCCTCAGAAGAAATGGAGTAGCCATCATGGTCAACAGAAGACTCCGAAATGCAGTACTTGGATGCAATCTCAAAAATGACAGAATGATCTCTGTTCATGTCCAAGGCAAACCATTCAATATCACAGTTATCCAAGTCTATGCCCCAACCAGTAATCCTGAAGAAGCTGAACAGTTCTATGAAAACCTAAAAGACCTTTTAGAACTAATACCCAAAAAAGATGTCCTTTTCATTATAGGGAACTGGAATGCAAAAGTAGGAAGTCAAGAAACACCTGGAGTAACAGGCAAATTTGGCCTTGGAATGCAGAATGAAGCAGGGCAAAGACTACTAGAGTTTTGCCAAGTGAACGCACTGATCATAGCAAACACCCTCTTCCAACAACACAAGAGAAGACTCTACACATGGACATCACCAGATGGTCAACACCAAAATCAGATTGATTATATTCTCTGCAGAAAAAGATGGAGAAGCTCTATACAGTCAACAAAAACAAGACCAGGAGCTGACTGTGGCTCAGACCATGAACTCTTTATTACCAAAGTCAGACTTAAATTGAAGAAAGCAGGGGAAACTGCTAGACCATTCAGGTATGACCTAAACCAAATCCCTTATACAGAGTGAAGTAAGCCAGAAAGAAAAACACCAATACAGTATACTAATGTATATATATGGAATTTNCTCCAGGCAAGAACGCTGGAGTGGGTTGTCATTTCCTTCTCCAATGCATAAATGTGAAAGTGAAATCGCTCAGTTGTGTCCGACTCCTAGCGACCCCATGGACTGCAGCCTACCAGGCTCCACCGTCAGATGTGTATAAGAGACAGGTATGCAAGAGAGCAAAAGAGACACAGATCTGTAGAACAGTCTTTTGAACTCTGTGGGAGAGGGTGAGGGTGGGATGATTTGGGAGAATGGCATTGAAACCTGTATAATATCATTTGTGAAACAAATTGCTAGTCCAGGTTCAGTGCACGATACAGGATGCTTGGGGCTGGTGCACTGGGATGACCCAGAGGGATGGTACGGGGAGGGGGGTGGGAGGGGTGTTCAGGACTGGAACACGTGTATACCCGTGGCGGATTCATGTTGATGTATGGCAAAACCAATACAATATTGTAAAGTAATTCGCCTCTAAAATAAATTTATATTTTTAAAAAATAAAAAAACAGGTAAGATGCAGCTACACACAGTTCATGTCCCAAACTCCTCTTACACTCTCAGAACTGACATATTATTCAAGGACATTTCTACTCCTCAAGTCTGCTTCTCCCTAGTGGACATAGGTTTTTATTTTGCTTTCCAGTGAGGGAGAAGGATTTACTATCTGTATTTGGTGCTATGGGCTCTTCATCCAAGGGACTCCTACATTCTTTGATACAGGAGATTGTGCTGTACATGCTATTTGTCCTATAGTAGTTAATATCTCCAGGAGATGTTAACACAGGACAGAACAAAAATAATAAACTTTAAAAAAAAAACTGAAAAACCTTGAAAAAAAGACCCCAGTGAATGAGACTATCAGAAGGGGAATTACTAGAACAGATGGATTGCTAACAGCAGTGGTCACATATTTGGATTAGTATGCTCATAAGATCAATAGGCTTTAACTTAGCATAAAGTTGGCTTAGCTTTGCAGAAGTAAAAAGGACAGGAAATAGAACAATCCTCCATCCTCAGTCCCATTGGGGAGGTCCTGAACTATGCATCCTCTTGGACCCCTCATCCCAGCAGACATGAAGATGAGAGAGGATGAGAATAACATGAGTTATACTCCACCTTACAGAAGCTCCTGTGTTGATAACCTATTGGGATCCTGCCTTTTCAGTTATGTCCAAGACCAGTGCCACAGACCCCTGGGTCCAGGTACAGTCTCACAGAAAAGAGGATGCTATCAGAAGTTAACATGATTTCATTGGCTTGATGAAAACAATGTGCATTTTGAATTTAACTCAGATTTTTAAAATAGTGGATTCTTGAAATCCACTTAAAATTTGACTTAAGGATCCTTAACTGTGGGATTTCAAGGCTAATTCAGCTTTCTTAATATTAATAGCTCAAAAGCTCTCATTTTAGAGAAAGTTTTAAAATGAGGACAGATGAATTTACCTTACCCAAACTGAGGGCTGACTTTTTCTCTGGTTTCTTGGAAAGTGATCTCTAAGATTTTGGAATGTCATGGATAATAAGAGTCTGTTTGCCTGGGGGCTTTGGAACACAATAAATAGTCCAGCAGTGTTGTGGTCACATGGTATTCACTTGGCATCTTGAAGAGCTGGAGACAAGTTAGCCATGTGAGCAGTCAACCAGGTCTGAGATGCCCAAGCCCCAGTCAAGTATCCATCTCTGGACACAAGATGAGTATCCCTGGAAGAAGATATTCCATGGATGGTCTCACTGCTGCCAGGTGACAGGTGCTGCCTGTGACTCCACTGGGAGAAGCTGGAAGCTCTATGCATGGAATCTTTCAGCATTTCTGCCCATGCTGATTTTACTCTGCATTCTTTCACTGTAATACATTGTGACCCTGAGTATAACAGCTATTAATGAGTTCACAGTCCTTCAAAGAATTACCTAATTTGAGGGTGCTATTAAGAGATTTCTTGAGAAAAGGTGGTTTTGTGGACCCCAAACTCTAGTTAGATCAGAAGTAGAGTAGTCTTTGGACTGTTCATCTTCACAGAAATTCAATTCCTTCTATCAGAGATGTTTAAGTTCCAAGTTAGCACTTTAGTTTAACTTAACCCAATATCCAGGTTCTTTCATTGAGAAATCTTGATTTGAGTGATTTCCTTCAACTTTTCATGAGGTCATAGACACCTCAGTGAGAGCCTCACAGTAAGAAGAATGTAAAGTCTTACATTCTTCCATGTCTAAGCTCTGCTGCTGCTGCTAAGTCACTTCAGTCGTGTCCAACTCTGTGCGACCCCATAGACAACAGCTCACCAGGCTCCACCGTCCCTAGGATTCTCCAGAGAAGAACACTGGAGTGGGTTGCTATTTCCTTCTCCAATGCATGAAAGTGAAAAGTGAAAGTGAAGTCGCTCAGTCGTGTCCAACTCTTGGCGACCCCATGGACTGCAGCCCACCAGGCTCCTCCGTCATGGGATTTTCCAGGCAACAGTACTGGAGTGGGGTGCCATTGCCTTCTCCATCTAAGCTCTAATGTGTCTCAAAACTAAAATAGAGCTACTCTCTCAAGTTTTATGATCCTATGCACATTTTTATTGTGGTGCTTTAGGTACTTGTTTTTCTCTTTAAGTTAGCTTTCAGTTAGGAAAATTCAATGCAAAAACTTTTGGAATAGCTTTCCTTTGCTTTCAGTTAGGAAAATCAAGTCCACTGACATAAATGCACTAAGAAGGAAATGCATCTCTCTTCATTTCTTCCTATTGGCATTAGCGGCTTTGAGATTTGAGCCTATACACGTTCACATTCCCTGAGCAAGATGCTGAGGTGTGGAAAAATTTGACTCTAATTGGTATCATTTTCTATCATGTGCTCTATATCCATAGGAAGCAGGATTGTGGTTTAAAAGTGGAGATGTCTAATTTGGTGGGGTTTTGGGTTCAGATAAAGACATTTGCTATTGACATTACTTTTAAAGCATAGAGATAATATATGATCTATTTCACATTTTAAAATAATCATGTCATCTGCTTTAAAAGTTAAACATGTGGGAGGTGTTAAGGTCCAAGTCTAGAAAGGCTAGACATCTGGTGGTCATCATGCTTCATGTCATGTTAAGCACCTGTCACAAGAAAATTGAAAAGGTTTTCAGTTCCTACAAACAAGTGCTAATTGCTTCTTAAAAAGCAAATTTTTCATCATCACATCATTGAAACACGATACCCAGTACTACACTATTCTAAGTCACCTAGCAAAGTGTTTTCTTTAGAAGTCTAAATATTGACATTTCAGCCATCTGATCTGTTTGTTCTGAAATCAAATTAGACTTACTAACAAGGGGACAATCTTTCTCTTTAAGTGAGGTTAGAAACTGATCAAGACTAGGGATAGAAAGTTTAAGAATATAATCAGAGAGGGAAAAAAGGAGTTAGTTCTGATCAAGGACTTGGCAAAAGACTGTATCTTTGTTTTCTTCTTAGGTAAACAAGAGTATATGTGCAGGACAGTAGGTGAAGTTGTGGTCAGCAAGTGGTTGGCAGAAGTTAAGGAGCCAATAGTCTGCGTCTAAAACACTGTACTATAGCCAAGTTTGAGGAAGAATGCTATAGTACATTTCAGATTGCTTGTTGCTCTTGGAAAAATATCTCATCTCCATGGGAAAGAAGCATACAAATTTCCCATGTTCTCTTCATGATGATTCCCAGCTGGAGCAGAATTGAAACCATGCAACACTAGAACCAAGATGCATATGACAGTGTATAAAACCGTCAACTCTTAAGATGCCCAGTGTGAAACATGTGCCTAGGTTTGGCAACAAGTTTGTGTCCCTTTTCTTAGGAAGAGAGTCTTTAGAGATATAGTTTCCAGAATATAGTCTTTAAGTTAGCTGCTTACTGCTTCTCCCAAAGAGAAGGGGCTCCAGATGAATGGGTTGATAACTAATGGAACTACCTATTAGTTAACATTAGTTAGTTAACACAAATATCCATTAGTGTTAAAAAAAAAAAAAATTGGAATAGCAAGGAAGATTTCCACTGAGAACACCAGTTCCCAAAGAGTTTTCCTAAATTTTACGCTATGCCACTGAAATATACATGTCAGTAGTGAGAATCTTGTAACTTATAAAAATGCACTTGTGTTACTTCCATGGGGAAGGCAATTCTGCATTTGAAGAGAGTGCAGTTGGATGTGGGAGAGAATAAATCATTTCCCTGCCACAGGAAGGATTTCAGCTATAGCTTGAATATCATTTCCCCGGTGGCACTAGTAGTAAAGAGCCTTCTAGACAATGCAGGAGACATGAGAGGCAGGTTTGATTCCTAGGTCAGGAAGATCCCCCTAGAGGCGGCCATGGCAACCCACTCCAGTATTCTTGCCTAGAGAATCCCACTGATAGAGGAGCCTGGTGGGTTACAGCCCATAGGGTCGCAAAGAGTTGGGAAACAACTGAGGCAACTTAGTATGCATCCTTCACTGGAGCCATTATAGGTGGCACAACCATCTTTCATATTTCTAATACCATCTAAGCAATGTTTTCCCTATTTAGACCCAGAAACAAGATATGAGATTAAAAAAAATTCACCCAGGAGATTAACCCAAATGCTCAACCTGAGGGTTATTTTTTAAACTAGCCCCTGAAGCACAGGCCTACTTCCATTTTATAAAACCTGATCAAACTGGCTTAGGTTTACCTGGATAATAGAAAGTCATTATAGGCATGCATCAGTTTATGGAATCTTTAGGTTGGCTAAATAGTAATACAATAGCATGGAAGCAAGTTCTCAAGGAATGCTAGCAGATTGCCTGAGGAGATTAAGGGATAGGAACATGAATTTCTGTTTCAGTAATATCAGGTAGTAATGTTACCAAGTGGACATGAAGTGAGGCCTCATGTTGGAGAAGGACTAAAAGGAGCAGTGGGAGAGAACTGGGGTGAGGGGAGATGGCTGTCTTCTGAAAGTGACATGGGGAGTCTCCACTCCTCTCACCTAAGCTTATCTATGGCCTTTCTACCAGCACCTCTCCTGAAATGCCATCTGTCTGTGGCCATTCCCTATCTCTCTTCAGCTGATTTCTGAGGAGGTGGGAGAGGAGGGCCAGGAGAAGGCAGGGTAGGGAGGAATTCTTTTATAGATAAACGACTTTCCACAGGCCAAGGGGTCTATTATACCAGGAGTAATGAATCTGGCAAAACCCATACTTAGGCCCCTGAGGAACCTTACTGGTCCCCATACCAAAAAATAGACAGAGCCAATGGATGGTCAAACTTAGGTTTACTACTTTTCTTGACCCATAAAGAATATCATGGATATTTTATATCCCTTCCCAGTCATACATACAAGGACTGACATTTGAGTTAGGATGGTCTTTGAGAAATAATTAGACCTTCCAATTATTCACGAAGTCACATGTCTAGAATTCTGAACAGACTGAATTCAAGAAGCCTAAGAAATTTGAACTTTAAGGTCTAAGACAGGAGGTTTGCAGGTCTCCCTCGGTCGAGTGTAGCAGACACTGATCAGCCACCCTGATTTGCTTTAGTGAAGCACTTGAGCCCCAGCTGCTGCTACCAAGCAGCCTTTATTTGTTGGCCTCCCCAGGAGTTGTCTCACCCTCAGAAACTTCAATGCCACATGTCTTCCAGAGCAGCCCAATGCTGTGGTTATTGTGACCTAACTAAGGAGAAAGCTAAAAGGCCATTCTAGAAAGAGTTCTTGGAGTAGCCAAGGCTACATCGGATCTGTACCATAGTTCAACTTCTCTCTGCCTTCTTTCCTTATGTGGGGCATACAGGGCATTTTTTTTTTTTTAATTTGGAGGGTTTTTTGGCCACGCAGCAAAGCACATGGGATCTTGGTTCCCTGACCAGGGATCAAACCCATGCCCCCTGCTGTGGAAATGCAGAGTCTTAACCACTGGACTTCCAGGGAGCTCCCAGAGTAGTCCTTAAGCATTGCTGCAAAACTAATATTTGGTACTGTCTAACTCAGTAGCCCACTTGACTTTGTCAACAAAGGTCTGTCTAGTCAAGGCTATGGTTTTTCCAGTGGTCATGTATGGATGTGAGAGTTGGACTGTGAAGATAGCTGAGCACCGAAGAATTGATGCTTTTGAACTGTGGTGTTGGAGAAGACTCTTGAGAGTCCCTTGGACTGCAAGGAGATCCAGCCAGTCCATTCTGAAGATCAGTCCTGGGATTTCTTTGGAGGGAATGATGCTAAAGCTGAAACTCCAGTACTTTGGCCACCTCATGCAAAGAGTTGACTCATTGGAAAAGACTCTGGTGCTAGGAAGGGTTGGGGGCAGGAGAAGAAGGGGACGACTGAGGATGAGATGGCTGGATGGCATCACTGACTCAATGGACATGAGTCTGAGTGAACTCCGGGAGTTGGTGATGAACAGGGAGGCCTGGCGTGCTGCGATTCATGGGGTCACAAAGAGTCGGACACGACTAAGTGACTGAACTGAACTGAACTCAGTGGCCACTATGTACACATAACTATTGAAGACTTGAACTGTAGCTGCTGTGTTGGGGCCACTGGGAGGAAAGAGGGCAAGAAGGATTCTTTCTTGAAAACTCTCAGCCGTCTTAAGGCAGGATGTGAATGGGGCCTGAACCCTGTTCTGGAATGAGGAAACCATCGTTAAAGAAAAGCCAGGTCTCCTTGGAAGCCCCCTCCTCACAGATGGAAAACAAAGATTGGAAGTAAAGGTCAAGTTGTCTCAGATTAAAGATAGCACTTGTACCTGCATGTTGTAATTGTTAATTCTTCCTGCACCTGCATATTGTAAAACTAATTACTAACATGTAACCATTCAGAACCGGGGTATAAAACCAAGTCCTCAGAAAGCGAGGTCCTTGTTGAGAACCAATTCCCCTTGGACCCACTGGCATAATAAGTTGTACTCCACTGTCTTGACTGTTCTCCGAGGTGTATTTTGTGACTCTGGATTCCACAACAGCTGGAGGCCTTGTAAACTCACATGCATTCTAGAACATGAGAAATATTAAGAAAATGCCAAGGTTGATTCACAGATAGATCTACTTGGGAGCATAAGGCAAACATGAATGTCTGCTGAACAACCCCACTAAAGGTATCCTTGAATGACAAAAGAGAGGGTAGTCCTCCTAATGGATATAGCTTTGCCAGTGCACCTGGTTATCCAGTGTGTGGGGGAAAAAAAATCTCCACCCTGAGGGTTAAATACATACATCTGATGAGCAGCAGCCAAGACTTCACTGCTGGCCAAAGGCCTGGGAAAGAAAAACTGAAGATGATATAGAGTAGAGGCATGCAGATGGGAGTAGAGCAAGGTATCTTCATAGAGCACACTAACACCCAGCAGAGCACACCCAACTAGTGTGCTCTAACACCCATAGAGCACACTAACACCCAAGAACACTAATCAAGTAGACACTGTATGAAGATACTGCAATATTTAGCAACTTGGAAATAAGCACTTCGTGTCATATACCATTAGAAATCAAAAGAACAATGTACCCAGAGGGTTAAGATGACTACCAGCTACCAAACTAGACTTAAGGTTATATTAAAGTCCATGACATTACTCCTGTGTCTATGAAGATTGAGACACTGAGAAGTCAATAGAATACATACCTAGAAAGCATAGGGGTGATAAATTCCCCATAGATATGAAAGATAAAAGGCATAGCCAACTATACAGCTATCTGCAAACACAAACCTGCTTTTTGTTAATAAGAAAGCATGACCAAATCTGCCCAGGTATTGTTCCGATAGGTAGAAATTCTTAGATTCAGGAAATATAGATTCCATTGGAAATGGTTCAGGATAGCAAGGCCTTCAAAGGGTTAGAAAAAAAAACTAAGTGTAACAGTAGAGCTCTAGGAAAAGGCACTATATTTGGAAGATGAGTGACATGGAAATCCAATTCACCAAAGAATCTTGGCTTCTTTAGCTTCTGCTCAACTTCATAGGTTTTTTGAGGTTCTTTGTGCCAGTGAATTGATGCTTTTGAACTGTGGTGTTGGAGAAGACTCTTGAGAGTCCCTTGGACTGCAAGGAGATCCAACCAGTCCATTCTAAAGGAGATCAGCCCTGGGATTTCTTTGGAAGGAATGATGCTAAAGCTGAAACTCCAGTCCTTTGGCCACCTCATGCAAAGAGTTGACTCATTGGAAAAGACTCTGATGCTAGGAGGGGTTGGGAGCAGGAGGAGAAGGGGACGACAGAGGATGAGATGGCTGGATGGCATCACTGACTCGATGGACGCGAGTCTGAGTGAACTCTGGGAGTTGGTGATGGACAGGGAGGCCTAGCATGCTGCAATTCATGGGGTCACAAAGAGTCGGACATGACTGAGTGACTGAACCGAACTGAAGCTCTTAGGATACTTAAATCCTGTCTTAAGACACAGGTCCAGATGCATTAAAGACATACCTGCTGGAGTCCATCCCAGTTTTTGACTCAGCTTTAGAGAAGGACAACCAGATTGACATGGTAAGCCCTGCTGTGCCATATAAGAATGCCACATCCAACTGCTGGAGCAATGAACAATGTTCACTCAATACCCTCTTAACCTTAATGATAGACATCTTGAGAGCAGGGAATATTGTTAGAAATGCTATTGTCTTAATTCTATTATCCCAAAGTTCTTAGACCCAGGTAGACTAAATACGAAGATTTGTGCACTGGAGCTGCAATAAGCATGTGTTCTGAAGCTTCAAGATAATGTTTCAAGGTATAGTGTCATTTTGAATTTGGTACACTTAGTAAGCCCTCCCCATTCCTTGTCTTACTAATTTGTTCTTGGCCTCCTTTCCTGAGAAGACAAGGAGAGACTAGCCTCTCATTTCCCAGCTCAGTCACTGTACTGGGTCATCTCTATATTGCAGTCTAGTGCCTGGTCTCTATTCAGTCACTGATCTTTGAGGCCTCTAAGTACCTTCTACATCTTGAGTTACCAGATTCTATGCCCTCAGATCTACTACGTGGTTGGTTTTATATGAAAACAAGTGTCCAGGCACCCCATGGCTCAGACATTGACATTCTGTCTGTGGGTGTATATGGGATGAGAGGAACAGCTGAATGGCAGACACCTTCCCCAGTGCCAGTGAACCCCATCCAATCTGCTGGAGGCCTGAGCAGAACAAAGGCTGAGTAGGAAGGAACTCCTCCTGCCTAACCCACCTTGAGCCAGGACGTCAGCCTTGCCCCACCTGTGGACTAACTGAAACGTGGTCTCTTCTTGGGTCTCATTCCTCCAGGCTTTCAGACCAGAGTGTATGCTATAGGCTCCCTGGTTTGCAGGCTTTTAAACTTGGATTGGAACTACACATCAGCTCTTCTGTGCCTTTGACAGTTACAGGTTAAGAATTCTCAGCTTCCATAATTGTACAAACCAATTCCTTGTAATAGCTTTCAGATTGCTTACCCTGGTGGTCCTGCTTCCCTGCAGAACTGAGTGATCCACACTATGACAACTACTTTAATTTGCATTGCCCACACGGAGCCCTTTCTGTTCTCTCTGTCTGTTCTTGGACTTCTCAATCCAGATAAGTCCCTATTCTGAATACCCTATTCTGATCTTTTAGGCTGAGCAACTTTTGATTTACCTTTGCTCTCTTCACTGAGGACCAGTTTTGGTGGAGAGGGAACTGGGAGGAGGACTCCCAGTTTTGAGTCACAAGTTTAGTTTTCATAAAGTCATAAACACAAACTACCTACCCTTTTTAACATATGCACTATGTATGCTCTCCAAATACTGGTTTTTTATTCTTGATCTCTAGAGTGCTCTCTTTTCACGCTGTGAATTCAGACTTAGGTTAAGGAAATCTTTCACTGAGTTCAGGCACCAGTAATAAAATATTCTCCCTATTAAACTTACCAAGGGACTTGTAATTGTCATTATCTGACACATGATTCTGCAATAGGGACATAGTCCCTGAAGTAGTCCAGTCTAAGCCTGACAAGATAAAGTCAGCATTTGAGACAGGTATCTACATGATGGAAAGTTCCTATAACATCTGTGTACAGGTACAGTGTGGGAAGTGATAGAGTTGGTACTGAAAGATAAACACTACCTGGAGACAAATGATTTAGTTAATGATAGAAGCATATAATCCTTGGAGATTGTGGGATTTAATAGAGGTTGGGACACACCCCAAGGATACACATATGATTATGATGCCAGGTAATAGGATAGCCCTGACTCATCATTAGTAAAGGTAGGAAATCAGATATCCTAGGTTTATCCCCAGAAATCAGACAGAACATGGTCACTGAGTACCTACAAGTGTTATGACAACTTGGAATATGGCACCAAGATCTAAAGTCATCATTAGTTGCTCACTTCTCAATCCAATATGGTATTCTGATGGTCTGAGTTAGCACTAACCAGCTTCATGAAGAAACACCTTTTTCACCTGTAAACTATAGAGCCACAGATTAGAGACAACTATTCAGAAAAACATGGAGAGGAGTATTTGTTGTTCAGTTTCCATTAAACAGATGAATCATTATGCATCCCTTGCGGAGGGGTCATTAGGATATGAAGAGAAGAATCAGAAGTGTTTCTTCCAATTCTGCCCTCTTCAGGTGCGCAGTTAAGTCCCCTCAAGGAAACAGACTAAGCCGCTTTCTTCACACTGACCAAGCTAGGAAAGCAAGCGCAACAGGATTCCTATACTACACCAGGAGCTTTTGGATTCCCTGAAACTATGGACTGTTGAAGTTCCAGAACCTGGATAAACGTGGACATTGTCTTTGAGGGCAAGGATAGGAGTCTTTTTGAACACTGGCAGACACTGGTAGGGAAGATGACTGCTTACAAGAGGTATTCTGTCAGAGGGATGGATGTTTATGGAAGTTATCAAGCCTCCACTTGTCCGAGCTGTGTTGAGCATCCCATTTGTCCTAAGGGACTTTCAGCTGCCCCTGAAGTCTGAGAGAGTCCAGTTCCTGCTCAGAGCAAAAGTAAGAAAAGCTCAAGGAGCATCTGGTAAGAAAAAATGATTGCATATGAACAGGAAAATCAGATATTATCAGTGGTAGAGCTCAGACAGTGAAGATATATGAAGGCCAGGTCCAAGAAGAGACAAAAGTTCTGAAAACTTAAGACAAAAATGGCTGATAAATATGTCAATAAACCTATTAAATCAAATATATAACAATAGAAAAAGCTATTCCCTTAAAACATGATAAATTAGCTAAAGTGTATCAATCACTAAAACTCTGAGGATAAAACTCTGCCATTGTTACCAATTAAAGATGACCCCCAACATCAATGTATGACATTAAACCAAGGATTTCACCTTGGGGGGTTCATGATTGGGAGTTCGTGTAAAAAAATAAATACAAAAAAAAAAATAAAAATTAAATTAAAAAAATAAAATAAAATTGAAAAAAATAGTAAAAATAAAACTACTGAAAAGACAAAGCAAGATGCTAACATGCCCAAGAAACCTGTGCTTAGATTTTTTGTGGCCAAGGTGTTCAGTCCAAGATTAATTCTTAAGTAAAAGATGAGAGTTCTGCAACAACCAAGAAACTTTCAGCCAGTCTCTAAATTCACAAAACCTCAGCCTATAAACACTAGCAGTGTAACAGTGAAAAATGATAGAACCTCTCATGATGACTGCAGCTAAAGTTGGGAGCACCACATCTCAGAGCAGACAACTTGTGCTACCTATTAGAGGTCACCACAGTGGTGCCTGATACACAATGGGTGCTCAGTGTTTGTCCCCACCTCTCCCCCTATTCTTGTATTCCCCCTCTTGCAGATTTCCTGAAGTCTTATTTGAGGACCATGCTTTATATTTCCACCTTTCAGTCCCATCACACTCACTTTAGACACCCAGCTAGATACAGAAACTAAGTTTGTATAAAATATGTTGATACACACAAATGGAGTTTATTTTGGCTATAATGTGTGAACTAACGGTTGACTTTCAACATTTGCATTTTATCTCACAAAGGTGTATGTTCAAATAATTTTTATTTGTCTCAATTCATGTAGCTATTTAAACTGGGGGATTGCTGGGAGAAATATCAATAATCTCAGATATGCAGATGACACCACCCTTATGGCAGAAAGTGAAAAGGAACTCAAAAGCCTCTTGATGAAAGTGGAGAGTGAAAAAGTTGGCTTAAAGCTCAACATTCAGAAAACGAAGATCATGGCATCCGGTCCCATCACTTCATGGGAAATAGATGAGGAAACACTGAAAACAGTGTCAGACTTTATTATGGGGGGCTCCAAAATCACTGCAGATGGTGACTGCAGCCATGAAATTAAAAGATGCTTACTCCTTGGAAGAAAAGTTATGACC
>SJYX01001447.1:286235-321030 GCA_006410675.1 Oreotragus oreotragus
GCCAGTACTTTGGCCACCTCATGTGAAGAGTTGACTCATTGGAAAAGACTCATGCTGGGAGGGATTGGAGGCAGGAGGAGAAGGGGATGACAGAGGATGAGATGGCTGGATGGCATCACTGACTCGATAGATGTGAGTCTGAGTGAACTCCGGGAGATGGTGATGGACAGGCAGGCCTGGCGTGCTGCGGTTCATGGGGTCACAAAGAGTCAGACACGACTGAGTGACTGAACTGAACTGAACCCTTGGACCGAGCAATCTGTATCCCAATTCTCTAAAAAGTCTTAGTTTAGTTTCTTTTTTAAATCCCTTCTAATTTACAAGAGGAAAAGTTCTTTTAGGTGAACTTTGGTATGTGGTTGAGCTTTGTAACTGTTTTGTTCTCCATGAAAACAAATTTATATTTGCCATATTTTTTCTAGCATATTGTTATTTTAAACAAAAGATGCTGTTGTTTCGTGACATGTCTATACAAAATGTTTTGGTCTCACTACTGTTAAACCTTTTAAATAAGTACCAAGTTATTAATTGAAGACACTTTGCAATCAGTTGAAAATAGTATTGTTTCATTTGATGGGTTTTGTGTCATCTTTATTCCTGTTACTGTTAAACTATTCAGGATAGTCATTCCTTCCTCCTTTTTGATGAATGTGCATCTCTCCTGACTCTACCAGCTTGGAAAAGAGCTTGCCTCTGCTCCTACATGTGGCAATCAAGGTGGGGTGAGAATGATGACTCTCGTGATTATAGCGCTGAGCGAGAAAATCTCCCCCTCCTGTCGCATTTTATCCACCCAGTGAAGAAACCGGATTGATTTTACACCAAATCAATAAAGGGAATAGATACTATGTAAATTGACATAGAAAAGAATAATCTCCTTCCCTAAAAAAAGTCACTACAGTAATACCCAAGACACCATGAAACAAGGCCTCAAGATATGTCTACCAATGTTACAGTTTGGAAAGGGCCTTGAGATATAGAATTATCACAAATACAGTTTCATCTGGTATCAAAACAGGTGCTTCTCAGGACATAAGACACTTATCAAGAAGCATAGCAGCTGAAATGGTAGCCAGGCCTGCTTTGTTTTCTAATACTAAACTAATAGAAAAGTCAAAAAGCATTGACCAGCACAGACATACCATGGTGAAAAGCATTTATAGTAGATGGACTCAACCCAAATAAACTATGGAGGAGAGAAAAGCTCATCTGAGTGGAAAACTGGCAAAGGACAAGTGTGAAAAGGCTTCCGAGTTCAGTAGCCATCCAGCCTGAGCCTGAAGCACAAAGTCAAAAGTCAGTTGGGACCTCCTGGACTACCACAGCAGAAGATGAAAAAAAAAAAAAACTGTTTACGATATTTTCTAAATGCCTAAACCTGATTAATGAGAGATGTCCAAGAAGTGGTAGTATTGGTTACACTGAATGACCTAATTAAAAATATCCCAGATGTTAAAGTTTGTTAGATATTGGATATGCCTCACATGTACTGAAACCCCTCAAGTCCTACTGAAAATATTGTCACAATCTGAGGCCATTCTGGCAGGAGCTCAGCCTATTGAAGAGATGCAACATGGAATTGTTGACATTCTGACAATAAAGAAGTCAAGTTAGATTTGGATCAAACATTGAGGTTTGTGCAACCAAGAAACAAATTCAAGAAGCCATCATTGACGATGTTGACCTAGGATCAGAAAAACCAAAAATGGAAAATAAGCATCCTAGAAACGTGGTATTTCAAGACTGAAAACGACCTAAATGACAAATATTCAACCAATGATGTTAAAACTCCCAATACAGATATTAGGGCAGAATGCTTAAATATGTCTGCTATTCCATACTTGCAAAGTGTAAAGAAGGATGCAGTTTGATGGAACAAAGTTTGCATGTAGAGCGCTAAAGTTTCTAACACTGGTTAGACGTTCAAGGTCTTCAAGGGACTTCTAAATTGCTAGATATGTTAAATGACCATTACCCATAAATTTTCAAGAGTTAACAGAGTTGGGACAGAGTTGATGCTGTATCATATGCTGCATTGTACTCAGAGCCTGGCCAGAGAGAAAAGAAGTGAAGCTCTGATAAACACTGGGGTTGCATTTTTCAAGGGGGTTTTGTTGGTTTGTTGTGGCTTCATATATCCTTTAGGTTAAGAGTTGCCAGGGACTTAAGTATTCACAGTAGTCAGTGCTTTTACTAATGGTCACTCTGTAGCAGCTGTTGATTTCTGTCCTTTGGAAAACCAGTCCTACCTTATTGATCTTAATAGACTGAGTTTCTCTCTAAGGTAAGTTTTGTCAAGGCACTTAGCTTGCTTTGTCACCTAGTTCTAGTAACCCCTATTGCTACAGTCTCCTCTGTCCTTGGGACCTTGCCCCTAGTTCTTGTCACTACCCAGCAATGCCAGCAGGTTGGCAACCTGTAGTCTGTTGGCCTCTTATTGTAGCCAAAGTCACCAAGAAGGATAATTAACTAAATACTCCATTTCTAAGAGAAGATACTTTTAGATAAGAAAAGATGTGCATAAACCTAGTTAGTATTCAGAACCTTAAGTCTTAGTTCCTTTAAGTTCCGTTTCAAATCTGACTATCTAAAATGTTAAAACTTACCTATTGTTTCATTTGATATAATTGATAGACTATTGTTCACTTGGTCATGTCTGACACTTTGAAATCCCATGGACTGCAGCACACCAGCTCGTCCCTATCCTTGTTTCCCAGGTTTTGCCCACACTCGCATCCACTGAGTGGATGATGCCATCCAACAGTCTCATCCTCTATCACCCCCCTCTCCTCCTGCCCTCTGTCTTTCCAGCATCAGGGTCTTTTCCAATGAGTCAGCTCTTCACCTCGTGTGTTAGAGGTATTGAAGCTTCAGCCCTTCCAATGGATATTCAGGGTTGATTTCCTTTAGGATTGACTAGTTGGATCTTCTTGCAGTCCAAGGGACTCTCAAGAGTCTTCTCTAGCACCACAGTTTGAAAGCATCAATCCGTTGGCACTCAGCTTTCTTTATGGTCCAACTCTCATATCCATACACAAACTGGAAACAAACTAAGATCATTCTATTTTTGAGACTGCACCCAAGTACTGCATTTCAGACTCGCTGATTATGAGGACTACTCCATTTTTTCTGAGGGAGTCTTGCCCACAGTAGTAGATATCACAGTAGATATAATGGTCACCTGAATTAAATTTACTTATTTCCATCCATGTTAGGTCACTTATTCCTTAAAATGTCAACATTCACTCTGACCACCTGCTGTTTGACCACAATTCATCTTGATTCATGGACCTAAATTTCCAGGTTCCTATTCAGTACTATTCTTTACAGCAGACTTACTTTCACCTTGGTCACCTGAATTAAATTTGCCTATTTCCATCCATGTTAGGTCACTTATTCCTTAAAATGTCAACATTCACTCTGACCACCTGCTGTTTGACCACAATTCACCTTGATTCATGGACCTAAATTTCCAGGTTCCTATTCAGTACTATTCTTTACAGCAGACTTACTTTCACCAGATACATCCACAACTGGGCATCATTTTCACTTTGGCTCAGCCTCTTCCCTCTTTCTGGAGCTATTTCTCCATACTTCTCTCCAGAAGCATATTAGACATCTACTGACCTCGTGGGCTCATCTTTCACTGTCATATGTTTTTGGCTTTCATACTATTCGTGGGTTCTCAAGGCAAGAATGCTGACATGGTTTGCCATTCTCTTCTCCAGGAACTGTGGTTTGTCAGAACTCTCCATCCATGACCCATCTGTCTTAGGTGGCCCTACACAGCATGGCTCATAGTCTGAGTTACACAAAGCTGTGACTCCATGTCAGTGCATGGTCAACAAAAGAGTCCGAAATGCAGTACTTGGATGCAATCTCAAAAACGACAGAATGATCTCTGTTCGTTTCCAAGGCAAACCATTCAATATCACAGTTATCCAAGTCTATGCCCCAACCAGTAATGCTGAAGAAGCTGAAGTTGAACGGTTTTATGAAGACCTACAAGACCTTGTAGAACTAACACCCAAAAAAGATGTCCTTTTCATTATAGGGGACTGGAATGCNCCAGGTCCAAGAAGAGACAAAAGTTCTGAAAACTTAAGACAAAAATGGCTGATAAATATGTCAATAAACCTATTAAATCAAATATATAACAATAGAAAAAGCTATTCCCTTAAAACATGATAAATTAGCTAAAGTGTATCAATCACTAAAACTCTGAGGATAAAACTCTGCCATTGTTACCAATTAAAGATGACCCCCAACATCAATGTATGACATTAAACCAAGGATTTCACCTTGGGGGGTTCATGATTGGGAGTTCGTGTAAAAAAATAAATACAAAAAAAAAAATAAAAATTAAATTAAAAAAATAAAATAAAATTGAAAAAAATAGTAAAAATAAAACTACTGAAAAGACAAAGCAAGATGCTAACATGCCCAAGAAACCTGTGCTTAGATTTTTTGTGGCCAAGTTGTTCAGTCCAAGATTAATTCTTAAGTAAAAGATGAGAGTTCTGCAACAACCAAGAAACTTTCAGCCCTGTCTCTTATACACATCTAGATGTGTATAAGAGACAGGAGTAGCCTGGTGGGCTACAGTCCATGGGGTCGCTAACAGTCGGACAGACTGAGCGACTTCACTTTCACTTTTCTCTTTCATGCATTGGAGAAGGAAATGGCAACCCACTCCAGTATTCTTGCCTGGAGAATCCCAGGGATGGGGGAGCCTGGTGGGCTGCCCTCTATGGGGTCACACGGAGTCGGACACTACTGAAGTGACGCAGCAGCAGCAGCAGCAGCAGATACTTTACTGTTGTAATAGAATTTGGTTCTTTGTAGTTTAAAATTTTATTTTGAAATTCTCCCCCTTTTTTTTTTTTTTTACTGATTTTGACTCTCTTTGAATTCCTTGAAAAGATTTATAATAACTTTTTAAAAGTCTTGTTTGCTTATTTAAACATTTGGATTATCTCAGGGTCTGTTTATCTTGCCTGATTTTTCTTTTGACTATGAGTCATTTTTCTGTGTAGGATTTTTTTTTCCACTGTATACAAGATACAGTGTTAACATATTGCTAAGATTCTGGATTCTCCTTTATTCCTCTTAAAACTGTTAACTTCTGTTCTAGATTGATTTTTGCTCTTACATTACTGGCTGATAACCTTAAACTTCTGAAGTCGTCTTTTTAGATCTTCTTAGGGAACTCTGTTTTAATTTTGCTATTGATCTTAGTGCAAAGTCATAATCCTGGGCACAGTCTGTATATCTAAGTGTTTCCATTTGGGGACTTTGATATAAAGCCAAGGTATTGACTAAGTCACTTTACCTTATCAGAATTACAACACTGGACTCTGATCCCTCATGATGGACAATTTATGAAATGTGTAGAAGCTTTTTCAGCCTTTCACTTGTTAGTTTCTGCCAGGCTACTTGGAATTTTCCTGGGAATCCTCAGTTCAGGAATGAGCTACGGATTTGTGAAGTGGTATATGCAGATTTCCTATCTCTGTAACTCCTCTCTTCTGGGATTTCCCTTTATAACTTCCAACCACTTGGTCAACCCTGATCTCTGGCTTTTTAAGATAGTGAGTTTACAGATTCCATTTTGAGTTCTAGCTGCCTTGTGCAGTGCAGACTGCAAAATGATTTCAATGGAAAAGCCGTTTAAACATTGATATCACCTGATATGGTTCACTTCTTTAATAAAGGTCATTGAATTTCTCCATTTTCTGCCTGCTTTGGTAGTTCTCCAGTGCCTTCAATTAATTGTTGCTTATGTTTTCCCCAGAGTTTATAATTTTTATCTGTGAGAGAGTTTATCTGACACAATTTACTTCATTGTTAATCAGAGTCAGAATAGCCTTCTTATATTCTTCTGTAGGGCTGAAAATAGGGCTGCTAAGTCGCTTCAGTCGTGTCCGACTCTGTGTGACCCCATAGACAGCTAGCAATATGAAAGAACTCTGGGGTTCTTTTCACTCTTCTTGTTTTGATGACTTGGGTTATTTTGTTTATGCAAACCCCTTCCAGTGAGCATGAGTCTTCAGGTGGACCCCTGGCTCACCTTTACCTCTAGTTTTCCTGGTGAATGTCTTTTAATAAGAGTGACCTCCATGCTTATCGGGGGAGATCTCCAGCTGTGCTCTCTGAAGATGCTTGGAATTAACTCTGATGCTTTGACTATTTTCATCACTGATTTTTAACTTTATTTTTTCCTGCACCCTGGATTTATTCGTTTGTGGTAGATTGAAAGCCTACTGTGCATGAAGCACAGTTTTAGCATCTGTAGTTTGGCAATGAATAAAAACAAACAGAAAAAACAAAGTCACGATTTCCCGAAGCTCCCTTTTTAGTAGGAAGAAGCAGACAGTAAACAGATAGTAAACAGCTGGCATCTTGTGGTCTGAAGACAGAGGAGTCCAGTCAGGAGCTAGTGGGTGTGTTTGTGGATGTGCTGAGAGCATGTTAAGGTAAGAACTTGCTGGTGTGGGAAATACTTGCGCAGAGAGCAGAAGAATGAGAACAAGCCTCCCATGGGAGGATTTAAGGGAAGAACACCGCAGGCAGAGGGGACAGCAGATGTGAAGCCCTGAGCACGAGTGTGATCAGTGAGCTTGGGGAGCAACCAGGAGACGTGTGGTCTGGAGTGAAGTTGACCCTTTGGTTCCTTAGAAGCCATAGTGAGTACTTTGGTATTTACTCTGGGAGAGACAGAAAACTTGGATGGTTTTGTATACAGAAAGAACATAATTATTTCAAGCCTTTATCTTAGATTCTAGGGAGTAAGAGGAAAAGCAGGGAGACCAGTTAGAGAGCTGTTGTGACTGACGACAGATGGTGAGGATCGATTTGCTGTTGTTGTGTAGTTGCTAAGTTGTGTCTGACTCTTTTGCGACCCCATGGATTGTAGCCTGCCAGGCTCCTCTGTCCATGGGATTTTCCATGAAAGAACACTGCAGTGGGTTGCCATTTTCTTCTCCAGAGGATATTCCTCACCCAGGGATGGAATCTTCATTTGCTGTATTAGCAAGCAAATTCTTTACCACTGAGCCACCAGGAAAAGATGGATTTTGATCAAATGATATTATTTGCTAAGAGCTTCTTCTCTCCTCTGTGTGATGCTACCTGCAGAATCAGTTGTGTTCCAGATTTCCTTCTTGCCCTTGCAGTAATCAGATCTTGAAGAATCTCCCACTACATGGGGAAATACACATGATAGGGAAAAAAAACTTGAGTAGGGGAGGCAGACCCAGCATGAAGCTTTGGGCGTGGTGAAGTATTAGATTATGTGTGTGTATAGCCACATACCTCTCTGCTTAAGTCATTGCGAATGTCATCTGGCTAATGTCCATTAATGATTAGTTAATTAGAAGATTGCCATTTCTGTCCTTGGGCTGACAGCTGGTTTACNCGTGATCAGTAAATCTTTAATCCAATTGTATGCTGATGGGTGGGGCTGTGCTCCCTCCCTATAGTTTGACCTAAGGAAGCCCAGTCCTAGAGTTTGCAGTCTCTGTGGTAGGCTGTAGGCACTAGGGTAGGGGTAGTGGCAGCCTCCTCCAAGAAGACTTACGCCAGCACCCCACACGCCCTGTAGCCCTGCTGCTGCCAGTGCCGCTGACCCCGCAGCAGGTGACTGTTGACCCACACCTCTGCCAGAAACTTAGAAACGCATGCAAGTCTAACTCAGCTTCTTGTGTGGTCACTGCTCCTTTCTCTTCAGTCCTGGTGCACACAAAGCTTTGTTTGTGCCAAGTGTCTGCTTCACCAGGCCTGTGGGAGATCTGTAATCAAATCTCCCTGACCTTCAAAAGTCGGATTCCCTGGGGATTCCCAGTCCCTTTGTGAGATCCCCAGATTGGGAAGTCTGAGGGGGGCCTAGAACTTTCACTGCAGTGTGAGAACTTCTTTGATATAATTGTTCTCTAGTTTATGGATTACCCACACAGCGCTCTCTAGTGGGGCTAATGGCGACCTCCTCCCAGAGGACTAATGCCACACCCCACACCTCCCAAGACTGCTGCTGCCAGTGGCCCTGGTCCCAGAGGCAGGCCACTGCTGACTCGTGCCTCCACAGGAGACCCTCAAACAGTCACAGGCAAATCGGGCTCAGTCTCTTGCAGGGGTCACTGCTCTTTTCCCTGGGTCCCGGTGCACACAAGGTTTTGTCTGTGCCCTCAGAGTCTGGTGGGTATTAGGTTTGATTTTAAATGTGATTGCACCCCTCCTATAGCAGTTTTGTGACTTCTGCTTTGCCCTTGGACATGAGGCTATCTTTGTGGTGGGTTCCAACATCCTCCTATCCATGGTTGTTCAGCAGCTAGTTGCATTTTGGTGTTCTCGCAGGAGAAGATGAGCACACATCCTTCTACTCTAATATCTTGCCTCAACCCAAATTTGTCTGCATTTTCCAAGGCGGGGCATGAACACAAGCGGCCGCTGCTGTTATAGAATATATAGACTATTAGGATGGGGTTACAGAAGTAACATACAATACTTAGTGTCATTCTAGTCTAGGTAGTATTTCTAAAGTACTTAAAATTGATTTCTTCCTTAAAAAATAAACACTGTTAAGTAATGTCTCCTAAAAACATGATAGTCATCCACAGTAAGTAGGTCTCTTTCCCCCACATAAACACCAGTAAGATTGTTTTGAAAATCTCTGAACTAATACTTAAGATGGCATATATCCTTTACCAACACAGTTTCAAAGAAGGATTTGATCATTGTGAAATGTTAGTATTTAAATTGCATAATATGGATGGGTTAAAAACATTTCTGTTCATTAATTCCATTTATATAATACTGTCAATCTTGGTTCTGTTTATCTTATGTTCTAGAATGTTGAATTTTTATTCTTTTTGAACTGTACTATGTATATACAATAAACAAATATCTATTTTTAAAAATATGTATAAAGCTGGTGGTCATTACTGAAGAGATATTACAAACTTTGCTATCCAAAAAACAAGTCCAAGTAACCGCAGCTAAAAGAAAAAGCCTGTACTGAGTTTACATTAAGCCCCACCTACATATATTCCCTGACTTTTTCTGGCTGTTGATGCCACCACCTCTATGAAGAGCTTAGAGGAAAGCAGTCATTCTGAAGTCTGATTATAGGAACAAGAAGGAAACAAGGTAACTTGCACTATGAGGTTTTTTCCGCCTATTACAATTCAGTACAGCCAGAAACCAAGCACTTTTGAAGGTGAATTAGAAAAGAATTAGAACTTTTATGAGCTGTGTGCTGCCATCATTAGTAAGGTGTACAGGAAATGCAGGTATCTTACTGCAGAGAGGCCTTCAGTAAAACTTGTGCACAGTGAATTCAATCAAACTTCCCTGTTCCTAAAGAGGATTGTTTTCTACCTAGACCTACTCAATACTTTATACCAACAGGGACATGCAAAAGGGCTTGGACTCCTCAGCGACAGAACACAGTGTTATGAGGAAACTGAAGGTACAGTTGCCCTGTCATATGTCCTTTTGAGGGATGACAATTATCCCTGGTCTGAGCTGGATGACCTGTCTGGCCTTATGGAAGCTAAGTGTTAAGGCTGCTTAACATCAAAGTTTAATCCATCTCAGGAGCCATCACATAACCATTAAGAGAAAGTTCCCAGGTGATCTGAGTAGGTCTTCAGTGGGAAGAACTATCATTCAGTCTCACCTTTTGATCACCACTGAACCATTAACCTCTAGTTCCTATGAGACAAAATAAGTTCAAGGCAATACTGTCAGCAAAACAGGGACTAGAAATCTATCCACTGGAATTTAATGTTATGTCTAGATACCAGCTGTTGAAGATACACATTAGGATGAGCAGTAATTCCCGCTCCCTCGGCACTGCTGTATTCCTGAAAGGAGTCCTCGAGGCTACAAGCACCTGTGTCAGCTTACTGTAAGGAGCACTCTCCTGCACCTGGTACATCTCAAAAGTGTCCCTGCTGTCATCCTTCCTGGTGTAAATTCCTTCCTTATCCTTTGATCCAAGCTTTGACTGTCTCCCCCCATGCAATATGATGGCTGCCACTTTCACCACACTAACTTGGATAGTTAGTGGGTAGCCAGTCTGTCCTATGTCATCTTTGGTTAAAAATTCTGTAATAGCTGATAGAAACAGGATCCTGAGATAAATTCTGCTTCATGTTCTGATGGATCCTGATAGGAAAAAAACATTCTACACAGATGAAGACAAGCTCACTCAAGGAAGCCAGCCACAGGTGAGGCTATTTAATCCTGTTGGGTTAACAGTTTTGTAAGTGATGAACATCTGTGATCTTTTGAATTATGATAGCTCAGCTCCCAATCAGAGTAACTACTCACACACTAAGGGAAAACCTTCAAATCTCAGTTAAACAATAGGAAGGTAAATCCTACAGAAAGATCCCTTTGATTTCACCCGTTAGTATAGTACTGATGCATTTCTTTGTTTCCCAACTGTCAGGATTCTTTTGTCCTCTGAGAACAGAAGTAGTGTGAGAGAAGGAGGAAAGCTTCTAAGATCAGTGTCACAGCCCCATGTAATGCTCCAATTCCACCTTCCAGCCCATACACTTTATAGGGATCTTGTTGCTCAAGTCAATTATGATATTAATCCAACTGTCAGGATTCTTTTGTCCTCTGAGAACAGAAGTAGTGTGAGAGAAGGAGGAAAGCTTCTAAGATCAGTGTCACAGCCCCATGTAATGCTCCAATTCCACCTTCCAGCCCATACACTTTATAGGGATCTTGTTGCTCAAGTCAATTATGATATTAATGAGACTCAACTGCAGGCTGAGGAACATCAGGAAACCCTGCTAGAAGATAAGTTTAGAAAATAGAGATTCTTGAATTCAAAGATCTGTAGTTTGGACATGCAGTATGAAAAGAATACTTGGGTCTGGGGTCCCATAAGAAAGCTGCTTCCGTAGTGGCTCAGATGATAAAGAATCCACCTGCAATGCACATCTGGATTCAGGAAGATACCCCTGGAGAAGGGAATGGCTATCCACTCCAATATTCTTGCCTGGAAGGTTTCATGGACAGAGGAGCCAAGCTGGCTATAAGTTCCTGGGGTCACAGAGTCGGACACGACTGAGCAAATAAGACACACAAAAAAGCTGCAAATTATTTCATCAGTGCAGTTATGATTAACTCTAGTCTATAATTGTAGTGCCACAAAAAACACTATTTCAGCAGAAACTAAAGAATTTTGAAGACTAATAGCTAGGGGCCAAAGAACCACTTGCTTCTGTGAAGACAAAGACAAGAGTTTGAAAGGTAAAATAAAGAGAGCTAAACAGCAGGCATGTGAGGGTGTTATGCTAATACACAGTCTCTCCCCCAGAGTCATTCCATTTGGGTCTTACCTCCCAAATTCCAGCCAAACAGAATCAGAATCTAAATGAATACCAGCGTATCTCCCAGATTTCAAGTTCCCTTAATAAAAAGGCTAAGCAGAACGGAGAGGATCAAGACAAGTTAAATTCAACTAACAGCCCTTGCATCCTCAAAAGGCTTTGTTAAAAAGTCGATCTCAGGGCAGATGTCCTAGAGACAAAGTGTACCAGACACTGAATGCTTCCTGGAGGTTTTGGAACAGAAGGTAACTATAAAGCGTAGTGGAAGCACCAGGAAAACAGTGGACTATATTCAGTTTCCTTCTGGTGTTATAAGACAGGAGAGAAAGAACCTCACTAGCTGCCTTTGTCAGGGATAGTAAGGTTAGTTTTAAGAGATTAAGCTAGAGTTAGAACCAAAGCTTGAGGCAACCAGAGAACGTCCTTCTTGCATTGTCCATTGTCAGGGACGCCAAATGGAGAATTAACAATGCCCTTTCCTAATAAAAGTAGAGCTAGTGCTCAGAGCCTGCCCCCTTAGGTAGCACATCATTTTTGAGTTTTTTCCAGTCCCGGGTTTTCCAAGAGCCCACAAAAAGCCAAGTAAAGGAAGCAGAAGTAGGAGGAAATTACTCTATCTGAAGAGACAGTTTTCAGTATTTGATCAGTTTTTTTCAGTTCAGTACCAAGTTTCACCTTTGCTAGTGAAAGAAAAACCCGTCTCGACTTCTTACAAGGATTTTGTGATTACAAGTAGAAAGGGGAGTAAAATCTAGGTACCTTATTCATTTTTATTTCTCCCCTCAACCCACCTCATGCGAAGAGTTGACTCATTAGAAAAGACTCTGATGCTGGGAGGGATTGGGGGCAGGAGAAGAAGGGGACGACAGAGGATGAGATGGCTGGATGGCATCAATGACTCAATGGACGTGAGTCTGAGTAAACCCCGGGAGTTGGTGATGGACAGGGAGACCTGGCGTGCTGCAATTTATGGGGTCACAAAGAGTCGGACACGACTGAGCAATTGAACTGAACCCCCCAACAGCAGGAAATTCAGTGTCTCTCAAATGAGGTAGAAACAGACAATAAGAGAGAAACAGACTTTAACAGAAAAGAGAAATTAACTTTGAAAACTCCCCCTCTCCCTCCAAGGAGCACTCATCTTCCACTCCGCCTTTGCTTCAGTCTGCTGCAGAAACAGCCAGCAACTACAGAATCGCACATAAGTTGAAGGGGGGATAACCTAATTGGTCAGAGTTGAAGGCTAGACTTGATTGGTCAGGCTGGAGCCAATGAGCTTCCTGAACCTATTAAACCAGAAGTGAAGTGGCACCTGAGGACTGGTGCTTCCTTTTGGTTTTTTTTGTTTGTTTGTTTCAATTGGGAGACTTTTGAGTATGTCCACCTGTAAGTTCTGTATGATAATTCACTCTCCAACAAGGAAAAAAAAAAGTTGCAACTGTCAGAAATGGGCTAGAATTTTACATTTTTTTAGTAAAAAAATAAACTCAATAAACTGATTATTACATCCTTCCACATGAAAAAGACTAGTTCATTCTTTAATTATTATAGATGAAGGTGCAAGTCATATCACCTGTGTGAGCAGAAACCATTGCTAACTCCCTCCTTTTTAGAATCTCTTCTTATAGTCCCAAGGTTAAAGAAGCTCCCTGCCAGTGCAGGAGACATAAGAGAGGTGGGTTCGATTCCTGGTTTTGAAAGATCCCCTGATCTTTCCCATTGGAGTGGCAACCCACTCTAGTGTTCTTGCCTGGAGAATCCCATGCGCAGAGGAGGCTAGTGGGCTACAGTCCATAGGGTCGCATACAGTCGGACACGACTAAAGCGACTTAACACAGGCACAGGCACTTATAGCCCCAACCTCCTCCCTCTAAAAACATGTTTGAGCAAAACAAGACTGTAGCTAGTGGCCATTCAGTCACTTCATGGTCTCACACTGTTCCTCTGGATAGTTGATAGCAAAACTCACTTTTCATATCTGAGAGTCTTTCTTATTAATACATCCTAATCCTCATCTTTGAGCTTAGGAAAATTGGCGAAATCTCTAATAATGAGAGCTAGAGTGAAGTTATTATTTTTACTCTGGCGCTTAGAAGAATGTTTTATGCTGCCAGGAGAATATTCATAAGTTTATAAATCTTTTCTCCATTAGCTGCACCAACAGTATCACCTGAGACATATTAGAAATGCAAATTCCTAATCATCTGAATTAGAAACTCTTGAAGTCTGACTCTGCGACCCCACGGACAGTAGCCCGCCAGGCTTCTCTGTCCATAGGATTCTCCAGGCAAGAATACTCGACCGGGTTGCCACGCCCTCTTCTAGGGGATCTTCCCAGCCCAGAGATTGAACCCGTGTCTCTTACATCTCCTATATGGGCAGGTGGGTTCTTTACCACTAATGCCATCTGGGAAGCCCTAATCTTCTGAACTGGAAACTCTTGGGATAGTGGTCAACAATCTGAGGGTCAGCAGGTGGTTTCAGGTGTTTCCAACACACGCTGAAGTTGGAGAACCACTGTTCTATACCAGTTCAGTCAGAATCTGTGGGGGATCTATTGCTTTTCCAAACTCCCAGTGTAGCTTTTCAGAGTTCTCTGGGTGATTTCCATGTGTGGCTAAAGTTGTTAACCAGTGCCTATATTATTCATAAATTGTTACCATCTTGGTGCAAACTGAAAGTTATTACCAAATCTTCACCTCTGGTCCAGACCTCCCTCATTGTGTTCAGGCCTATATATCCAGCTGATCTTATAGAGAACTTATTGTGTGTAGGGCCAAGTATTAAGGGATTTATTAATACAATTTACTACTTAATCCCTGTAAGGCAGCTATATTCAGAGATCTTTTACACTTGAAGAACTGAGGTTTTTAAATATCAAATATCCTACTCAAAAATAAACAAGTGTCCAAGTCCAGATTCAAGAAAATAACTTGAGGATAACTACACTCTGTTGTTCTTCATTTAATATTTTGTTGAGTATTTTTGCATCTTTTCATCAGAGATCCTGGCTTATAATTTTCTATTGTTTTACTCTCTTTGGTTTTGGTGTCTGGGTAATGGTGGCTTTGTAGAATAAATTTGGGAGTGTTCTGTCCACTTCAATTTTTTGGAATAGTTTGAGAAGCATATGTGTTTTGTAGCTATGTGATGCTGCCCATTCGGGACTTCTGTTTGCCAGTTTTTTCATTACTAATTCAATTTCACTACTAATGATTGGTGTCTTGCCACTCACACTGTTCACTGAACCCAGGGTAGAAAAGGCGTGTGACAGGGAAGCTGGAAGAAGACTCAAGGAGCTGTGGGGACTGCAGACATGTGTATTCTCTCTGGGCAGCAGCAGCAGCAGCAGGGAGTCTTCAAAAATTACTGATATACAAAGACAGACAAAAGTGGCCTATGACCAAGTAGGCACGCAGGCCCAGTGCTACCAGGGTCAGCAGTATCATTGTTTACAAAACATAAGGTATGAGGCAGTGAGAGAGGGGGGCAAGAGAGCCTGACTGACACTGTGTTGTCAGTTAATGTCTCCACAGTTGGTTTGTTCCTTGTCTATTTCTTCCTGATTCAGTGTAAGACTGTATGTTTTTGGAAATGTATCTACTTCCTCTAGGTTGTTCAATTTGTTGGCATATAACTATTCATAGTAGTCTCATAATATTTTGTATATCTGCGGTTTTGGCTGTTATTTCTCTTCTTTCATTTCTTATTTTATCCTATCCCTTTCTCTTCTCTTCTTGGGATTCCCTGGTAGCTCAGCTGGTGAAGAATCCACCTGCAATGCAGAAGACCCCAGTTTGATTTTTGGGTCAGGAATATCCCCTGGAGAAGGGATAGGCTATACCCACTCCAGTATCCTTGGGCTTCCCTGGTGGCTCAGCTGGTAAAGAATCCGCCTGCAATGTGGGAGACTTGGGTTTGATCCCTGAATTGGGAAGATCCCCTGAAGGAGGAAATGGCTGCCCACTCCAGTGTTCTGGCCTGGAGAATTCCATGGACTTTACAGTTCCTGGGATTGCAAAGAGTCAGACACGACTGAGCAAATTTCAGTTCACTTTCTTCTCTACTTGGTGAGCCTGGCTAAAAGTTTATCAACTTTGTTTATCTTTTCAAAAACCCAGCTCTTCGTTTCACTGATCTTTTCTGAATTTTTTTTCATCTGTTTTATTTCCTCTCTAATCTTTAGTATTTCCTTCCTTCTGCTGATTTTGGGCTTCACTTTTGGGCTTTACTTCTTTTTCTAACTTTTTTAGGTGATAGGTTAGGCTGTTTGATGATTTTCTTGTTTTTTGAGACAGCCCAGTGTCACCATGAACTTCTCTCTTAGAAATGCTTTTGCTGCATCCCATAGATTGTGGAACTCGAGGACTTCCTCTTGGACTTCTTGGTTGACTTGTTTTTTTAGAGCATGTTTATTAGGCTCCTTATGTTTGTGTTCCTCCCACTTTTCTTCCTGTAATTCATTTTGAGTTTCACACCATTGCAATCAGAAATGTATACATGCTTTATATAGTTTTATTTATGTCTTAGTGGGAGTCTCTTTGGATCATCTTGTTTGGGATTCCTTGTTTCCTATACCTGGAAATCTGTTTCCTTTTTCAGGTTTAGGAAGTTTTAAGCCAAAATATCATCAAATATATTTTCTTCTGCTTTCTATCTCTCTCCTCTTTATTTGATCCCTATAATGTGATTGTTGGGAATCCCTGGTGGCTCAGTAGTAAAGAATCAGCCTGCCAAACAAGAGACACAGATTCAACCCCTGGATGAGGAAGATCCCCTAGAGAAGGAAACGGCAACCCACTGCAGTATTCTTGCCTGGGAAATCCCATGGCCAGAGGAGCCTGGTGGGCTATAGTCCATGGGGTCACACAGAGTCAGATACAACTTAGCCACTAAACAACAACAAATGTGATTGTATGTTTCATATGCCAGAGTTCCCTTAAACTATTCTCATTTTTTAAATTCATTTTTCTACTATTCTGATTGAATGATTTCCACTACCCAGTCTCCAGATTGCCAATCCGTTCTGCTGCATTATCTCAGTCTGTTATTTTTCCCTTTGGTGTATTTTTTATTTTACTTATTATATTCTTCAGTTTTTTTTTTTCTGTTGAAGTTCTGAGTTCATCCATTTTTCTCCCAATCATAAACATATTTATGACAATTATTTGAAACTCTTTATCTGCTAAGTTGCTTATCTCCATTTTATTTAGTTCTTTTTCCAGTGTTTTGTCTTTTTCTTTCATTTGGAGTTTATTCTTTTGTCTCCTCATTTTGCATAACTCTGTGGGTTTTTTAAATATGTATTTATTAGATATATCAGTTACATTTCCAAGTCTTTAATGAGTGACATTTTGTAGGTGTCCTATGGGTCCAGTGGTGCAACCCCTCCCCCAACATCAGAGCCAGGAGCTCCAAAGATATCTCCATGTTGACTGTGTACACCTTTTAGTAGCTGTGTCATGATTGCTGCAGACACACTGGCGGGCAGGGCTGGTCTCTGGCCCAGCTGGCCTCAAAGGATTGAGACTGCTGCAGACACCCTGATGAGTGGAGCAAGTCCCTGTCCCGGTTACCTATGAGGGTTGGTGGGCAGAACTGGCCCCCAACCTGGCTGTGTGAGGTCTGGCCACAGTGACCTCAGCAGGTGCACTGGTGGGTGGGGCTGGGCCCCCAGGGTGGGAACTGTTTGTAAGGGCAGCCATGACCTATGGGGTAGCCCACCAGGTGAGGCAGAAGCTACACTGGAAGGGCCAGCTGGGGCAAGCAGGTTGGGACGTGTGGGTCCTCAGGATGCATGGGGTTAACTATGTTGACTGAGAGTGACAGAAATAGCTCATGAGGATTTTCACACCTATATTCAACAGCGATATTGGCCTACAGTTTTCTTATGATATTTTTGTCTGACTTTGGTATTGGGGTAATGCTAGTCTCGTAAGTTTGGAAATATTCTCTCTTCTGTGATTTTCAGACAGATCTGAGGAGAACTAGCATTAATTCTTCTTTTATTATTTGGTAGAATTCACAAATGAGGCCTGCTAGTCTTGTACTTTTCTTTATTGCCAGGTTTTTATTACTAATTAAATTTCCACACTAGTTATAAGTCAGCTTACACTTCCTATTATAATTTAATTTGGTTGGTTATATGTTTTAAAAACAATCTTAGGCCTCTATACTCCAGCTACACATAGTATAGCTACTCTTTCTGACAGGAGTATACTACTAAATATACTTTCTTAACTCTTGGCCCTCAGGTGGTGTGGACTCATCATTCTTCCATTATGGATGATCTCCTGGGATGTTGAGATAAAGTGAGATTCCTACATAACATCTTTAAACTTGGAACTTAAATTAACTAAGCACACCAAGGTTGAGGAGAGAGACTATATGAAGGGAACCTGACCTAAACCCTAACATAACAAAAGCTGGTGTCAAGGGAAAAGCAAGCAAAAAAAAAAAAAAAAAAGNTCTCTGGCCCAGCTGGCCTCAAAGGATTGAGACTGCTGCAGACACCCTGATGAGTGGAGCAAGTCCCTGTCCCGGTTACCTATGAGGGTTGGTGGGCAGAACTGGCCCCCAACCTGGCTGTGTGAGGCCTGGCCACAGTGACCTCAGCAGGTGCACTGGTGAGTGGGGCTGGGCCCCCAGGGTGGGAACTGTTTGTAAGGGCAGCCATGACCTATGGGGTAGCCCACCAGGTGAGGCAGAAGCTACACTGGAAGGGCCAGCTGGGACAAGCAGGTTGGGACGTGTGGGTCCTCAGGATGCATGGGGTTAACTATGTTGACTGAGAGTGACAGAAATAGCTCATGAGGATTTTCACACCTATATTCAACAGCGATATTGGCCTACAGTTTTCTTATGATATTTTTGTCTGACTTTGGTATTGGGGTAATGCTAGTCTCGTAAGTTTGGAAATATTCTCTCTTCTGTGATTTTCAGACAGATCTGAGGAGAACTAGCATTAATTCTTCTTTTATTATTTGGTAGAATTCACAAATGAGGCCTGCTAGTCTTGTACTTTTCTTTATTGCCAGGTTTTTATTACTAATTAAATTTCCACACTAGTTATAAGTCAGCTTACACTTCCTATTATAATTTAATTTGGTTGGTTATATGTTTTAAAAACAATCTTAGGCCTCTATACTCCAGCTACACATAGTATAGCTACTCTTTCTGACAGGAGTATACTACTAAATATATTTTCTTAACTCTTGGCCCTCAGGTGGTGTGGACTCATCATTCTTCCATTATGGATGATCTCCTGGGATGTTGAGATAAAGTGAGATTCCTACATAACATCTTTAAACTTGGAACTTAAATTAACTAAGCACACCAAGGTTGAGGAGAGAGACTATATGAAGGGAACCTGACCTAAACCCTAACATAACAAAAGCTGGTGTCAAGGGAAAAGCAAGCAAAAAAAAAAAAAAAATCAGGTTTGGATTTAGAGAAAGTTTATGAAGGAACAAGAGATCATATTGTTGAATTAGATATGTTCTGCTTGTAGGAAGTAGGGATCTAGGCTACGGCCAGGGAGGCTGTGGTAATACTGGTTTCATTGGTTGGACAGCATCACCAATTCAATGGATAAGAGCTTGGGCAAACTCCAAGAGATAGCGTGGGATAGGGAGACCTGGCATGCTGCAGTCCATGGGGTCACAAAGGGTTCGACACGACTTAGGGACTGAATAACAAATAGCTAACAGTCACAATATCCAATAAAACCTAGATAAAGTAGGCAGGATTTGAGGGGAAAAAGTACCTTATATTACCCCTTGACTCCAGTGTGATGTCATAGGGACAGGAATGAAAGTAACAAGAAATGGGAGTGCCCGTGGCTTAGAGAACTATTGGAAATAACTGCTAGAATATTATATTTAGGCTCAATCCCATTTGCTTCTTGCTGCCTTTTGTTTTGTGCAGTCAATATTCATTTTTAATTAAAGAACTTACATAATTGAGTACTTTTTTTAATGTCTCTGTATTCTAGGATGTGAACAGCACAAAAAGTTGAGCAGAGAAATAAGGAAATGACTAAAGAGGTTCTATAGTAATCCAGAGAGGATGATGTCTCATAACCAAGTTGGTGGCATGCATGTACTTAGAAGTCATCAGGTTTTGTGTGTATTTATAAAATGGACCAGTGGGATTCCTTAAAATATTACATATAAGGTGTGAGAGAAAAGAGATTCAAACACAAGGCTTTTGAGTAGCAGGAAAGAAGGAGTCATGGCATTGCTGACGAGCACTAGGTCTTATACTCAAGCACTGTCCTGCTGCTTCATGGATGATAAACAGCTCTGCACACCCATTTGGATGTTGGCAAGTCCTAATTATTAGGTGACTGGAAATATCGTCACTAGACCCAGACCACAGCACCAGGTTTCTTTTTCCTAAACTCCTATTCCTTGTATGATGGTAAAATTTTACATGCCTATAAGGCTGCTCATATTTCTTGTTCATGCTTTGTTTGTATAAAAAATGAGTGATACATAAGTTAACTTTCCTTTTGCTGTTTGTGACTAATGATGGTTGCTCATGTTCGAGATATTACTTGGCTTTGGGAACCTTATAATATTGGACTTGTACTGGAACCGAGGCCATTACTTCTTCATTGGTGAGGTATATGACCTACAGGCTGGTGACATTGCTTGTGTAAGGTTAAGAAGAAGCAGACTTCTGTTTTGGAAAACAGCTTCTTTTAAGGCATGCTACACTCTGTATTTCTTTATTACTGTTAGTTTTAGGCTTTCCACCTGTCCTAACCATGCTCTTAAGAAACAAGCAAGACGTTTTGAACTAAAAGTGTAACATCATTTGTGTGTGTGTGTGTGTGTGTAAATGTCAGAGGGAATTATAGGAGCAGAGATGGGAAATGAGTGTAAGTCACTGGTCTCCAGTTACATCCTTTCTTCTGTGATTCCTTCCAACCATCTAACAAGAACTTAGAGAGAGTCTCTTTCAAAGCTAGTAGTATGAATAGACAGGTATATGTAAATAGATATAGAACTAGAGATAGGTAAAGATACATATAATTTCTAAACAGTCTGGGGAAACAAAGGAGTCACAAGATAAATGTAGAAAACGCATATGTGAAAGATTGTAAATAAGGGCTTGCGTGACCACACAAATGCTAGTTGTCAGGATTAATACTTGAGAATTCTATAGTGTGTAAATTTGTATTGGATAGAGGAAAAGAGAGGGAAAAAAGAAAGCATAGGTCAATATCCCCATTTTCTATGGAAGCATGAGAAATGACCCAGATTAAATGTGTTTAAAATGGTCTTTAGGGTTTTCTTCATTCCACATAAGTCATCTTAATAAAACATTTTTATGAAACACTTTGAAAACACATTTCCATTTCCCATTTGCTTTGCTTACCTATTTATTACTTGATACTGGGCCTTGTGATGGGGAATTCATAGAACACAACCTATTGCACTTGATATTTCCTTCTTTGTCTCAGGACATAGACATAAGTCTAGCATCCCTACCATAACAATCCATGTACAGCCCCTAGCATAGATTTAGCACTCAATAACATTTTGTGAATGGACTAGTAAATAAAAGAGGAATTCACAGTCTTTGTAAAAACATAAAATACATTTGTGTGCAAATAAAGAGTTGCATGATACATAGACAAATGGCAGAAAGACTTGTCTTACTGAAAATATTTAATGGGAGGGATTGTTTGTGGGGACGTAGAGGCCCAAAGAAGTCAAACAATAAACCAACTTATTTGAAGAAATAAATCTTAACAAGTAAAGCTGTCTATTTTGGAGCCTACAGTCCTGGAAGATCATGAGCTCCCAAGACTGGTAATATTTAAGCTATAGAGGAAAAGAGAGGGAAAAAAGAAAGCATAGGTCAATATCCCCATTTTCTATGGAAGCATGAGAAATGACCCAGATTAAATGTGTTTAAAATGGTCTTTAGGGTTTTCTTCATTCCACATAAGTCATCTTAATAAAACATTTTTATGAAACACTTTGAAAACACATTTCCATTTCCCATTTGCTTTGCTTACCTATTTATTACTTGATACTGGGCCTTGTGATGGGGAATTCATAGAACACAACCTATTGCACTTGATATTTCCTTCTTTGTCTCAGGACATAGACATAAGTCTAGCATCCCTACCATAACAATCCATGTACAGCCCCTAGCATAGATTTAGCACTCAATAACATTTTGTGAATGGACTAGTAAATAAAAGAGGAATTCACAGTCTTTGTAAAAACATAAAATACATTTGTGTGCAAATAAAGAGTTGCATGATACATAGACAAATGGCAGAAAGACTTGTCTTACTGAAAATATTTAATGGGAGGGATTGTTTGTGGGGATGTAGAGGCCCAAAGAAGTCAAACAATAAGCCAACTTATTTGAAGAAATAAATCTTAACAAGTAAAGCTGTCTATTTTGGAGCCTACAGTCCTGGAAGATCATGAGCTCCCAAGACTGGTAATATTTAAGCAAAGATGGGGCACAAATTGTCAGACTAAAGGGACATTCCTGCCTCAGATGAAATGTTGGTCCTTACCCAGATCTTGACTGGATAATTTACCAAATCCACTTCATAAATAAATGCAAAAGCATCTTTGTGTTCTTAGTGATGTTGCCAACAGAAGAGTGGGTCCAACCTTTGCCTCTAATAGAAGAATGGGCTTTCTGAGGAGGGCGCAAAGTCAGCGATTTGAGTCCAGAGGTTACCAGACTACACAGAACCTTGAGCCCAGATCAGACTGGTGACTCTGAGTTGCAGGATACCAGTTAGCTTTTCTGGTGTGCCAGGAAAGAGCTAAGGGCTTCCCAGGTGGTGCTAGTGGTGCCAATGCAGGAGACATAAGAGACAAGGAGTTTGATCCCTGGGTTGAGAAGATCCCCTGGAGAAGGGAATGGCAACCCACTCTAGTATTCTTACCTGGAGAATCCTGTGGTCAGAGGAACCTGGTAGGTTATAGTCCATAGGGTCATGAAGAGTCAGACATGTCTAAAGTGACTTAGCATACACACAAGACAGAACTGAGCATGGAGACTCTGGAAGCCCCCTCGGTTCAGTTCAGTCGCTCAGTCGTGTCCAACTCTTTGCGACCTCATGAATCACAGCACACCAGGCCTCCCTGTCCATCACCAACTCCCAGAGTTCACTCAGACTCATGTCCATCAAGTCAGTGATGCCATACAGCCATCTCATCCTCTGTCGTCCCCTTCTCCTCCTGCCCCCAATCCCTCCCAGCATCAGAGTCTTTTTCAATGAGTAAGCTCTTCACATGAGGCAGCCAAAGTACTGGAGTTTCAGCCTGAGCATCATTCCCTCCAAAGAAATCCCAGGGCTGATCTCCTTCAGAATGGATTGGTTGGATCTCCTTGCAGTCCAAGGGACTCTCAAGAGTATTCTCCAACACAACAGTTCAAAAGCATCAATTCTTCAGCGCTCAGCCTTCACAGTCCAACTCTCACATCCATACATGACCACAGGAAAAACCATAGCCTTGACTAGACGGACCTTTACCTATCATTCCCTCACCCCCACTTCAGTATTCCACCAATCCCACTCTATCTCCACCTGCCCCTCAACTCCTATGCTTGTCTGATCCAGACATCATTTATACATCCTTTCTCAGGAACAGTCTCAAGACTCATTCACGAATCTGCTTGGTCTTGACCCCATAGATGATGGGACTCACCATGAGTGAAAGAGCAGATAGAAATTGGCAAGAAGGATGTGCACATGTGGAGCAGTCTGGCGAGCTACCTGGTGCATGACTGAGGACATGATGGGAGGTGTGTAGAAGGTTAAAATGGCAACTATGTGGGATACATATGTCCCAAAGGCTTTATAGCGAGCCTCCTGAGAGGCAAACTATAGAACTGCCTGGAGGATGAAGATATGACAGGATAACAAAAACCAGATTGAACGCCCCTATGAACATGGCCACAGCAATGCCATAGATGTTGTTGAAGCGAGTGTCCCCACAGGCCAGCCTTACCACAGCCATGTGCTCACAGTAGCTGTGGGCAACCGCTAGACCCTGGCAGTAGTGGAAGCGTCTGAGCAGAAAGGGGAGGGGAGTCATTAGTGTCACAGCCCAAGTCACAGCAGCCAAGCTGACCCTGCTGATAAGTGGCCCAGTGAGGATGGTGCCGTAGTGCAGTGGCTTGCAGATAGCCACATAGAGGTCAAAGGCCATGGCCAGCAACATTGCCGACTCCACGATGGAGGAGTGGAAAAAGAACATCTGGACCAGACAGACATAGAACTTGATCTCTCGATCCCTGAACCAGAAGATGGCCAGCATTTTGGGTACAGTTGAAGAGGAAAAGCCTGAATCAATGGCTGCCAAAATGGCCAGGAAGAGGTACATGGGCTCATGCAGGCCTGCATCAGCCTGAATGATGAAGAAGAGGGTGCAGTTGCCAAGCAGGGCCAGTGTACAGGCTGAGCAGAAAGGAAGAGAGATCCAGACATGGGTGCTACAGGCCTGGGATCTCCACCAACAGGAAAACTGCTGGATGAGTTGAGGTGATACTGAAGGCTGACAGGGTCAACAGAAATTTCTCTCTCAACAGAATGCCCTTCCACAGGGCCCTTCTGGACAGTGTACAGTGTCAGCAGGATTACAGTGTTCAGGTTCAAACTCTGATCATTTACATGGAAGGCTTAGCCCTTGATCTTACTACTGGACCTTAAAAGAAATTAGAAAATAATCCTAATATGAATTGTGGAACATTATATTTCACATCTACCCTTAAGATGCTCATAAAACTATTGAGTGGTCAGGCCATTAAGTAAAAATAGAGCTAGTAAGGCATCCTTCATAACGGAATTCAGTGGATGAAAAGTTTTGTGGTCTTTGCATAGTCAAGTACAGTGCTATGAAGGATATAGATACCTATTTAATTCAAAACTTACCCAAAAACATTGACTGTCTTCCTTTACCTCCCAAATCAACCTATACTCCTAATTATAAAGGGGCATTTCTCTTCTGAAATGTAAAGCTTGAATACATAATAAACAATTAAGCCTGATTATTCACTTCCTATAATAATTCACTCCCCTCCAAGTTCTAAATATTTTCTCTAAGAAAGGTTCTTAGAGAACGTCAATATGCCAGCAAATTTGGAAAACTCAGCAGTGGTCAGAGGACTGGAAAAGGTCAGTTTTCATTCTAATTCCAAAGAAAGGCAATGCCAAAGAATGCTCAAACTACCGAACAATTACACTCATCTCACACACTAGTAAAGTAATGCTCAAAATTCTCCAAGCCAGGCTTCAGCAATACGTGAACCATGAATTTCCAGATGTTCAAGCTGGATTAGAAAAGGCACAGGAACCAGAGATCAAATTGCCAACATCTGCTGAATCCCTGAAAAAGCAAGAGAGTTCCAGAAAAATATCTACTTCTGCTTTATTGACTATGCCAAAGCCTTTGACTATGTGTATCACAATAAATTGGAAAATTCTGAAAGATATGGGAATACCAGACCACCTGACCTGCTTCCTGAGAAATCTGTATGCAGGTCAAGAAGCAACAGTTAGAAGCGGACATGGAACAAAAGACTGGTTCCAAATAGGGAAAGGAGTACGTCAAGGATGTATATTGTCACCCTGCTTATTTAACTTATATGCAGAGCACATCATGAGAAATGGTGGGTTGGATGAAGCACAAACTGGAATCAAGATTGCCAGGAGGAATGTCAGTAACCTCAGATATGCAGATGACACCACCCTTATGGCAGAAAGCAAAGAACTAAAGAGCCTCTTGATGAAAGTGAAAGAGGAGAGTGAAAATATTGGCTTGAAACTCAACATTCAGAAAACTAAGATCATGGCATCCGGTCCCATCACTTCATGGCAAATAGTGGGAAACAGTGGAAACAGTGGCAGACTTTATTTGGGAGGCTCCAAAATCACCTCAGATGGTAACTACAGCCATGAAAATAAAAGATGCTTGCTCCTTAGAAGAAGACCTAGACAGAATATTAAAAAGCAGAGACATTACCTGGTCTGTCTAGTCAAAGCTATGGTTTTTCCAGTAGTCATGTATGTATGTGAGAGTTGGACTATAAAGAAAGCTGAGCACTGAAGAATTGATGCTTTTGAACAGTAATGTTGGAGAAGACTCTTGAGAGTCCCTTGGACTGCAAGGAGATCCATCCTAAAGGAAATCAGTCCCAAATATTCATTGGAAGGATTGATGCTGATGCTGAAACTCCAATAATTTGTCCACCTGATGCAAAGAACTGACTCACTGGAAATGACCCTGATGCTGGGAAAGATTGAAGGCGGGAGGAGAAGGGGACAACAGAGGATGAAATGGTTGGATGGCATCACCAATTCAATGGACATGAGTTTGAGAAAACTCCAGGAGTTGGCGCTAGACAGGGAGGCCTGGAGTGCTGCGATTCATGGGGTCTCAGAGTCAGACAAGACTGAGTGACTGAACTGAATAGAAGAAAGGTTCTATAGGTCCTTACTTGACATTCAGGAACCTTGCCATAAACCCCCACCTCCAGTTAACTTGAGAATGTGAAAAGCCCTATTGTTCTCCTTCTCTGAACTTTAGATTTCATTTCTACCTACTTCTACCTTCACCTGCTTTCTTTCTAGAAGTCATGACATTCAGAAGAGATGCTCCACTCTCACCTTTCTACAAGACTAACCTCTGAATTTCTTGAAATTTACATCATTCTTCTTCCTTCTCTGATCTTTTATCTCCTTTTTCCTTCTTTGATCATCATTTACTGTGAAAGCGCATGATCATTTGTTTATAAAGTTTTGAACTGTGTCCCATCTCTTTTATTCTCAGTTCCTACATAAAAATTTTCTTCTGAGGGTTAGCTGAGATAATTTTTTTTTAATACTTTGCACAGTGAAGGAATGGATAAAGAAAATGTGGCATCTATACTTAATGATATACTATTCAGCCATAAAAAATGATAAATTCCTGCCATTCTTGTGTTGTTCCTGTGATGATTTTTTAAACTATCTCTGTTCAGAGAATTTTCAAATGCATACCTTCTACTCTCAGGTCCAGACTAGTATATCATACTATGTGTTGGATATCTCCTCTTAGATATTTCACAGTCATCTCAAACAAAATACAGTGAAAACACATCTTTTCCTCTCCTCGCAGACCATCTCCTCCCTGTGACTTGTCCATCGCAGCACATATCACAGTTGTCCATCTGGTAGTGAGGGCTCCCCATGGCGCTAGTGGTAAAGAATCTGCCTACCAATGCAAGAGACTCAAGACACAGTTTCCATCCCTGCGTCGGGAAGATCCCCTGGAGAAGGAAATGGCACCCCACTCCAGGATTCTTGCCTGGAAAATTCCATGGACAGAGCAGCCTGGCAGGCTACAGCCCATGGGGCTGCAAAGAATCAGATATGACTGAACACATCCAGTAGTGAGGTCAGAAACCCAGGGATAATCCTTAGTTCAATCCCTCTTCCTGAGAAATCTGTATGCAGGTCAAGAAGCAACAGTTAGAAGCGGACATGGAACAAAAGACTGGTTCCAAATAGGGAAAGGAGTACGTCAAGGATGTATATTGTCACCCTGCTTATTTAACTTATATGCAGAGCACATCATGAGAAATGGTGGGTTGGATGAAGCACAAACTGGAATCAAGATTGCCAGGAGGAATGTCAGTAACCTCAGATATGCAGATGACACCACCCTTATGGCAGAAAGCAAAGAACTAAAGAGCCTCTTGATGAAAGTGAAAGAGGAGAGTGAAAATATTGGCTTGAAACTCAACATTCAGAAAACTAAGATCATGGCATCCGGTCCCATCACTTCATGGCAAATAGTGGGAAACAGTGGAAACAGTGGCAGACTTTATTTGGGAGGCTCCAAAATCACCTCAGATGGTAACTACAGCCATGAAAATAAAAGATGCTTGCTCCTTAGAAGAAGACCTAGACAGAATATTAAAAAGCAGAGACATTACCTGGTCTGTCTAGTCAAAGCTATGGTTTTTCCAGTAGTCATGTATGTATGTGAGAGTTGGACTATAAAGAAAGCTGAGCACTGAAGAATTGATGCTTTTGAACAGTAATGTTGGAGAAGACTCTTGAGAGTCCCTTGGACTGCAAGGAGATCCATCCTAAAGGAAATCAGTCCCAAATATTCATTGGAAGGATTGATGCTGATGCTGAAACTCCAATAATTTGTCCACCTGATGCAAAGAACTGACTCACTGGAAATGACCCTGATGCTGGGAAAGATTGAAGGCGGGAGGAGAAGGGGACAACAGAGGATGAAATGGTTGGATGGCATCACCAATTCAATGGACATGAGTTTGAGAAAACTCCAGGAGTTGGCGCTAGACAGGGAGGCCTGGAGTGCTGCGATTCATGGGGTCTCAGAGTCAGACAAGACTGAGTGACTGAACTGAATAGAAGAAAGGTTCTATAGGTCCTTACTTGACATTCAGGAACCTTGCCATAAACCCCCACCTCCAGTTAACTTGAGAATGTGAAAAGCCCTATTGTTCTCCTTCTCTGAACTTTAGATTTCATTTCTACCTACTTCTACCTTCACCTGCTTTCTTTCTAGAAGTCATGACATTCAGAAGAGATGCTCCACTCTCACCTTTCTACAAGACTAACCTCTGAATTTCTTGAAATTTACATCATTCTTCTTCCTTCTCTGATCTTTTATCTCCTTTTTCCTTCTTTGATCATCATTTACTGTGAAAGCGCATGATCATTTGTTTATAAAGTTTTGAACTGTGTCCCATCTCTTTTATTCTCAGTTCCTACATAAAAATTTTCTTCTGAGGGTTAGCTGAGATAATTTTTTTTTAATACTTTGCACAGTGAAGGAATGGATAAAGAAAATGTGGCATCTATACTTAATGATATACTATTCAGCCATAAAAAATGATAAATTCCTGCCATTCTTGTGTTGTTCCTGTGATGATTTTTTAAACTATCTCTGTTCAGAGAATTTTCAAATGCATACCTTCTACTCTCAGGTCCAGACTAGTATATCATACTATGTGTTGGATATCTCCTCTTAGATATTTCACAGTCATCTCAAACAAAATACAGTGAAAACACATCTTTTCCTCTCCTCGCAGACCATCTCCTCCCTGTGACTTGTCCATCGCAGCACATATCACAGTTGTCCATCTGGTAGTGAGGGCTCCCCATGGCGCTAGTGGTAAAGAATCTGCCTACCAATGCAAGAGACTCAAGACACAGTTTCCATCCCTGCGTCGGGAAGATCCCCTGGAGAAGGAAATGGCACCCCACTCCAGTATCCTTGCCTGGAAAATTCCATGGACAGAGCAGCCTGGCAGGCTACAGCCCATGGGGCTGCAAAGAATCAGATATGACTGAACACATCCAGTAGTGAGGTCAGAAACCCAGGGATAATCCTTAGTTCAATCCCTCGCCTCTTCCTTTATATCTGGTTCATTAGCAAATCCTATCCATCTGCAAAATGTATTTCACTCCCTACCCTTTTTCTTTTCTCCTGCTAACACTCATTTAAACCACCATCATCTTTCACCCAGACTTCGAAAGCCTCCTAACTGACCTCTGTGGTCTATATCTTGGACACTCTATAATCCATTCTCCATACTACAGCTGAAGAGACTATTAAAAAGACAAATTTATATTATGCCAGGCTTTGCCTAAGACCTTCTTAGAATTACTAATATTACCATACTAATAATGGAATCCACACTCCTCACCCTGGTTTACAGGTTCCTGCAGGGTCTAGTGGAGAAGGCAATGGCACCCCACTCCAGGATTCTTGCCTGGAAAATCCCATGGACTGAGGAGCCTGGTAGACTGCAGTCCATGGGATCGCTAAGAGTCAGACATGACTTAGCAACTTCACTTTGACTTTTCACTTTCATGCAACCCACTCCAGTATTCTTGCCTAGAGAATCCCAGGGATGGGGAGCCCAGTGGGCTGCCATCTATGGGGTCACACAGAGTTGGACACTACTGAAGTGACTTAGCAGCAGCAGCAGCAGGGTCTAGCCCCTGCTCATTTTTAAGCCTCTTCCCTTTCTACATCTCCCTTCTCCATTATGCTTCAGTCATATAGCTTCTGTCAGATCTTTCTCAATAATGTGCCCCAGGACCCTTCCCCTGAATTCTTTCATGCTGCTTGTCTTCTCTTTCTGCCCTTTTTGTCTCCCTGAAGTCACATCATCAATTGCTTCCCTATAGTTTTCCACTACTAATCCGTATATCTACCATGGTGTGACAGACCTCCTGAAAACCACCGGAGATCTCATGACTACAAGAAAAGTTTAAAACTACTCAACATGGATACAAACTTGGTCTTGCCTGTATTATTAGCCTCACTTCTTAACATTCCTCTATATATTTATCCTAGGTTCAGCCACACTGGAGAATCTGCCACTACCTGAAACAGTCATGCTTGCAGCTCGAACTGTTTATCTGGAATACTTTCCCCTGCCTATTTCCACACCTGGCCAAGATCCTGGCACCTTCTTGGTGAAGCCTTTGCAGACTCTTCCAGGTAGATTTTCTCAGTGTTTTGAAGGAAGATTTATTAATGGGCTGAATTAAATAACACGGGGAGAGTGTGATGTGTGTTGCTAATGCACCCATTTGTCCTTTCACTGGACTGTTAGTGCTTTTAGTAAAAGGATTATGCTTTCTTCATTTCTGTATTCATGGACTCTATTGAACCTGTTTGGTGCTCAGTAGATGGTTTTTAAATATATGCACGAGGGAATCCATTCCTGGAGAATCTTCCTCCTTTCTGCTGATGAATAATATAACTCTGAGGCAAAGTAAGGCTTACTGGCTATCTCTTAAGTGCCTCCACAAATGGAAATTCTCTAAAACCTTCCATCAGCTTTGGCTAACTAGGTCAGAATAAGAGGTGTTTTTGTTGTTTGTTTGTTTGTTTGTTTGTTTTTAATTAGAAACATCTCCACATCTAATGTATATCTACATTTTCTCTAAGACAGCATTGGGACCAACAGCATGGGGAGCCCCATGACACTGGGGCTGTGTTTTTACATTTACTGCCAGTATATCCATGGTAAAGAAATATGCTAATAATTCTTGAATGAATGAAAGAATATCCTCTTCTCCATGGTGTCACCCTTATCCTAAATGAATATGCTTCTCCAGTTGCAAACAGGTCTCTCTTCCTCCCTGAAGGCCCACTTCCTAGGAGCTTCATCACAGGCCCTCCAGTTTCTCTGCCCACACAACCTTAATCTTACTGCTTGACTAGTCTTGTTGAAAATGCCTAATAATCCACCATCTTCCCCCTTTCCAGATTCAACAAAAATATACCTCTAAGGTCATTCACAATCCAACTCTGCTTATCTGGTTCCTTCTCTTTCCTACCACCCTTCCACACACTTGGCAGGCGTGTTCTGTCAAGTCCTTACCTGTCATTGTCTTGTTTCTTGCCTCCACAGCCAAAATATGAGCAAATGACTAAAGAAAGCCTGTGTCATTTATTTCAATGTCTCCCCCAAAATTGTATGTGGCTCCATATCTAGAGAGCATTCAGTCAGTGTAGTAAACTGTTAGGTAGGCTACCTTTTTAATCTGAGAGCATCTCAGAATGATGTGTTTGGGAAGCAGAGTCCCCAAGTGATCATGGAGGAAATAAGGGGCAAATGAAAGAATCAATTTCACATCTTCGAACTTTAATGCCAAGATTCAATCTACAGAACCACACTGAAAAGATAATGCTCATTAATGCTGAACCTTTAATAAGCAAGTGTAACTGATCTGTCCCTTCCATCTCCTTATTTTTGATTTCTCCTTTTTTCTCTATACTATTTCAGCAGCTGTGACTGAGGTAGGGCCAGACTGAGGCAGGAGGAGAGCAAATAGCACTCACAAGAGGGAGGTATAACCTGGTCTGTGTTACATAGCTAAAATCTGCACGAAGTGGTCCCTAACACACAACACAGGACCACAGGCCTTGGAGGCAGCAGAGGGTTTCTTCTAATAATAATGGCAGGACCTGAGGCTTGTAGAAGATCAAGTATTGGGAGAGGGGTGAGGAGGGGAGAGGGTCAGGAGATGAGGTCATGCCTCAGAGAAGGAATATTTTCTCTCTGGGTATGAGAGTCCATGAGAGGTGGATCTGCCCTGTGGTCCCTAGGCTCATGTCCCCGATCTAACCTGTTCTCCTCAAACATGAAGCACTCTTCTATTGGCTCTTTACTCAAACTTTGTGTCATCCCTCCAGTGATTACTATATAGTCAGGTTTCTGCTATTATATTGGTCATTCTGGTTTTCTCTGCCAGCCCCAACTCACTTGGCCTCTTTCTTAGATCTGTTCCAGGCCTCTGCTCCAGCCCTCTAGAAGCCAGCTGATCCCAGCAGAGTCCCCCTCCCAGGTATGCATGCCTCTCATCCTGGTTGTGCAGCTCCCTTACCGTGCCCTGTGTCCTCATGCCCACCATCCACCACAGGTCATGTGCTCTCACCCCCTAGCATGAGGCTTGGTTCATTTTTTTGGAGGCTTCAGGACAAATGGTACCATTTTCCTCTGTTAGTGAGAGAAGAGAGTTATAAAGAGGTCTGGCTAATCTTCATGATCAATTACTCTACTTCCAAAAGAAAAAGGAAATAGCAGGCCCTGTCCCTGAGGTACAGCCAAAGGGCACCCAAGATGGACCTGGTGTCTTCTCTGGGGTGACTCTGGGGACATTCTGTTCCTGTCTCCAGTCCTCTGGGGTCCCTCCCCTGGCTCCCCTCACATCCTATTACATCAGGCATGTCTCCCTGGAGGCAGAGCATCCTCTGGTCTCAGTGACCACAGTGCCTCTCTCCACCCTCACCCTCCTTCCTGCAGGGCCTGCTGAGGACACAGCCTCCCCTGAATATGCAAACAGCTGCCTGATGTGTGTGCTTTCTGAGTGTGACTTATTTAAGTAGGAATCAGCTTAAGGGTCAAGGTTTGCTGTTTATTTTGTGTTTGACTTAATCTGGAGTTTTGATTTTATGCTGTATTGTGGACAGAACTGTGAGCTAAGGTTATGAGTGAGAAATTAGGTTCGAGTCCCAGTCTGTGACTTTGATGAGGCTATTAACCTCTCTGCTCCTTGGATTGTCTCCTTATCTATCATTTGGAGACCTTCATCCCAGTCCTGCCTACCTCTCATGATTTAGGGAAGATCCAATGTGATCACTAGAAAATAACTATCAATGTCATTATTATTGCTTAATTAACCATTAATAACAACACTAAAGGGGACACTATCCTACTGTGACTGTTCTCAGCATCCGCTGTTCTGCCATGGTCCCAGAGAGGAAGCTTGTTTTCCCAATGGTAAGCTCTGTCTTTTAACCTGAACTCACTCTATGAACCATCCCGACATCTCCTACTGTATCCTGCAGGCCACCCCTCTCTTCCCACAAAGACGTCAGGATCCTGCTCAGATGTCCTAACATTTGTCCCTAAGGGAAAAGGACTCACCTCTCTCTCCTGGAGTCTTCAGAACACACTGGGGTGAGGCAGATCTTCTACACAGAGCCTGTGTCAGTAGAATCTAAGTTAGTCTGAGGAGACAGTCCATCTGGAGGTTTCCATGATCCAGACTTAAGGTTCACATGCTGATGTTGGGAGCAGTCTGGAAGATACCCAGGTTGAGTTAGAGAAAGATCATGGTAATTCTATGTTTACTTTTTAAAGGAACTACCGCGCCATTTTCCACAGTGGCTGTATCATTTTGTAGTCCCACCAACAATGGGCAGGGTTCCAATTTTAGCACTTCCACTGACACTTGTTATTATCTGTTTTTTTATAATAGTCATCCTAACAGATACGAAATGGTAGCCCATTGTGTTATGATTTGCTTTTCCCTAATGATTGAGAAAATGAAGATCATGGCATCTGGTCCCATCACTTCATGGCAAATAGATGGGGAAACAGTGGAAACAGTGTCAAACTTTATTTTGGGGAGCTCCAAAATCACTGCAGATGGTGACTGCAGCCATGAAATTAAAAGACGCTTACTCCTTGGAAGAAAAGTTATGACCAACCTAGATAGCATATTCAAAAGCAGAGACGTTACTTGGCCAACAAAGGTCTGTCTAGTCAAGACTATGGTTTTTCCAGTGGTCATGTATGGATGTGAGAGTTGGACTGTGAAGAAAGCTGAGCACTGAAGAATTGATGCTTTTGAACTGTGGTGTTGGAGAAGACTCTTGAGAGTCCCTTGGAATGCAAGGAGATCCAACCAGTCCATCCTAAAGGAAATCAGTCCTGGGATTTCTTTGGAAGGAATGANGTAAAGAGCCTGCCTGCAATGTGGGAGACGCCGATTCGATCCCTGGATTGGGAAGAAGACCTGGAAAAGGAAATGGCAACCCACTCCAGTATTCTTGCCTGGAGAATTCCAAGGACAGAGGAGCCTAGTGGGCTATGGTACATGAGGTCGCAAAAAGTCAAACACGACTGAGTGACTAACACTTGCTTACTTGCTTTGGACTGTAGCTATCTTATTCCAGTGATTTTGCTGCAAGAAAAAAAAAATCAAATACATGCAGGTATTATTTTTACTGTTATCCTAATAATGATGATGAATGGTGACCCAGGGCTATTATTTTGTGATTTGGATGCACTAAACTATGGAAAATATAAGCATCTAGAAAAATCTAGTCAAGAGTTGTTTGGGGACCCAGGCAGAATATATTTTAAATCTTTTACCTTAATGCTTACCATGTTTGTATCTTTATTCATCACATAAGTGCTATGTATCTGCTAAAGGTCAACTTTTATTTCTTATTGTAGTTTGTATATCTGTTCTTCACAAAAAGCTGCTTTTTAAGTGCACCAAAGCTCAAGGCACAGAAAAGATAACATGAGAGTAAAAAGTGACAATTAGGTTTTCCTTCCATTTTCCTTCCCATATTTTGCTTTTGTTTGTGGGGATGCATTATATAAAAAGCCATCCTTTACCCCAGTCCAAAAGGTGGTCCATTGTTGCATTAAGCATTAAGAATGCACATACAGTAAAATTGCCTTGGTTTATTCAGTTGGTAAATCATTTTTGCTTTTCTTTTTCCTTGCTATAGGCAGATTTCACAGTAGAGTGCTTAGAAAATAGCTTTTACCTGAGTGAAAAATCAGAGTTCACTGGCTTCAGTTCTATTCAACTTATTTGAAGGTAATCCAGTTTAAACTATACCTTACACAGGGACTATAACCATCAATTCAGTGATAGTCCAAATCACAGTCTCATTGATGTGTTTATGAGACTACTTGTTCACTTCAGTTATATTTTCAAACAATAAAAATGTATCATTAAGAAAAATTTAATAATATTATTTGATATTATGTATATATGATGAAATGTTAAATACATGATGACACTTTTAGATATGCCTAAGTGAAAAAGTTGGCTTAAAGCTCAACATTCAAAAAACTAAGATCATGGCATACAGTCCCATCACTTCATGGGAAAT
>SJYX01001448.1:4855-20161 GCA_006410675.1 Oreotragus oreotragus
GGGAGGACAAAGGAAAGGAGAGTCTGTTTGCATTAAAGTTGTCTTGAAATACCCTGGACATAGCTCGCTGAGCCAGAAGGATGACGGAGACCAACCGCCGTGAGGGATCTTGCTGCCCTTAGAAAGGAAGCTTCTTCCTCTGCTTATGAAAAAATTCTTTTGTGGAACGTGGAGCCCACCAAGGGTGACTCATCACATTGCTTTCTGCACAGGTTTACCTGCTCATGCCATGTTTCAACAAGCCTCCTACTTGGTGGCAACTGCTTGAGGACTGGGTTCATCTTCTCTTTCTCCATCTCTTCCTCCTTCTTCTTTGAATCCTATCATTTACAGCAGAAGAAGGTCATGACAGATCCTAGTATATTAGTAGATAATCATGCGTTTTTCTTTTCACCAAGGATCTGATTGTCACGCAATAAGCCTGGTCCCCAGGAATACGAAAATCTTGTTACACGATTATGCCCTTATCCCAAGAAACCAGAATTATTATGTTTCAATGTTTGTATTAGTGGCTTCTCTTGCTTCAAATCCCAAAACCAATCACCGAACAACCAAAAACAAAACCCCCGCCTCCCTCAGAGGGTTGTGTCTGCAGTTTCACAAGAGTTAGAATTTGGACTTTACACTCACAAAGAATTGTTGTGTCAACAGGATTTTGCATTAACTATTGTGTAATGTATACTTCTTTTTCTAGCTGTAAATATTTTCTGCAAACTAGAGTACCATCCTACAACTAAATGTGGAAAAAAGAATATTGTGCATATAACTTAAGCATAGAAAATTTGTAGCCCAAAGTAAATAGAAATCCCACACAGCCATACCACTATAAAAATTCTAAAAGCTTATGAGTTTTCAAAATATATAGTCTAACTTTTATAATTACTTTTCTTCTTTCGAGTGGCGTACTATGGAGAAGAGGAGGGAGAGAAGAACAAAATAGATTCTCAAAATCTATTATTCTTGATTTTAACCTGTTTTGTTCCATCTGTCTCAGATCATTCCACCGTAGGGGGGAGGCTTTCTTTTTTTTCACTAAGTCACATATCTTGGGGATTCAAACGTTTTCAGTAGCACTTTGCACCAGTAATTTCTTAGTGAAAATACCCAGCTGGAGGGGGTTCTCCTAATCCAAAGGGATTTTCTAAGCCATAGCTGTTTTTCTTTGAAAAATACAATTGGTCATAACACAGAGGCATGAGTCAGCAGATCCAGGGCAAAAGGAAGATTTCAGATTTAGCTCCAAGCAAAACAGAGTCCTGAAGTTTCCCCTGGGCTGTACAGTGTCAGAGCCCTGTGAGGAGCAGAGTGAAAGAAAAACAGTCATCCTTACAGATTGCCCTGGAGGCCAACTTCAAGCCACTTAGGATTAGAGTCATAAAATGGAAACACCCACATGACCCACAAGTTTGTAAGCAGAGTGTTTGTAGAACAGCTGAGTCATTTGGCTTGCAATGACATGAGACAAAGCGTTAGTGTGAAAATGTATATCTCTTATGAAGATGTATGGAGAGGGTAACATGGAAACTTACATTACCTTATGTAAAATAGATAGCCAATGGGAATTAGCTGTCTAGCTCAGGAAACTCAAACACGGGCTCTGTATCAACTGAGAGGGGTGGGACGGGAGGTTCAAAAGGGAGGGGATATATGTACACCAATGGCTGATTCATGTTGAGGTTGGACAGAAAACAACAAAATTCTGTAAAGCAATAATCCTCCAATAGAAATTAAATAAGCTAGAAAATTTATACCTCTTAGGATACTTTATTCTGACTCCTGTGTACAAGGCTTGAGGTATGTCCATCATGGGCAGACAAGCAAAGCCACGGACCCCTTGATCTATCCAGTTGTGGTAGACCACAGAAAGATAGCCAGCTAGATTTCCCCAAAGACAGACCCAACTAGCCCCGTGACAAGAACTACAGTAATGATGCTGATGTCACTGGTGCTGGGCTAAGATGATGCCAAAAGTGACAGCAACATTTGTTGAGTACTGACTGGGTCTCAGGCCTCATACTGAGTTTTTATATGTCTTGCCTCCATGGGAGGTTGGGATGAGCAGATCTAAAGTTTTCATATAGAGTGGATAAACAACAAAATTTCAGTGGATAGCACAGAGAACTATAGTCAACATCCTATGATAAACCATAATAGAAAACAATATTATAAAGTATGCATATAGGTAAACCTGAATCACTTTGCTGTACAGCAGAAATTAACACAGCCATCTAAATCAACTATACTTCAGTAAATGCCCAAAGTGAAAGTGAAAGTCTCTCAGTCATGTTCAACTCTTTGCGATCCCATGGACTGTACAGTCCGTGGAATTCTCCAGGCCAGAATACAGGAGTGGGTAGCCTTTCCCTTCTCCAGGAGATCTTTCCAACCCAGGGATCAAACACAGGTCTTCTGTATCTCAAGCAGATTCTTTACCAGCCCAATGCCCAAGAGGCACATAGCATCACTAATTATTAAAGAAATCCAAATCAAAACTATAATAAGGCATCACCTCAAACCAGTCAGAAAGGCAATCATAAAGAAATATATGAACAATAAACGCTGGAGAGGGTGTTGAGAAAAGGGAACCCTCCTACATGGTTGGTGGGAATGCAATCAGTACAGCCACTATGGAGAACCGTATGGAAGTTCCTTAAAAAAATAAAAAATAAATAAAACTACTGTATGATCCAGAAATCCTACTCCTGGGCATATATCTGGAGAAAAATATAATTCCCAAAGATGCACACACCCAATATACATTGTAACGCTATTCCTAATAGCCACAACAAGGAAGCAACAGAAATGTCCATCAGCAGAGGGATGGATAAAGAAGATGGGGTACATATACACAATGGAATATTACTCAGTCATAAAAAAGCCAAAATAAATGCCAACTGCAATGACATGAGGGGACAAAGAGATTGTTACACTGAGCAAAGTCGGTCAGATAGAGGAAGACGAATATCATATGTCACCACTTGCACATGGAATCTCAGAAGTAGCTTCAATGGACTTCTTCACAAAACGGAAATAGGGTCACAGGTGTAGACAACAAATCTATGGTCTCCAGGACAGGAGATGGTGGTGGACAAGTTGGGAGGTTGGGATTGACTAGCACCAATACATTCCCGGGCTTCCTGGATGGGTCAGTGGCAAAGAATCCGCCTGCAGTGTAGGAGAGGCGGGAGGTGCAGGCTGGATCCCTGGGCTGGGAGGATCCCCTGGAGGAGGGCGTGGCAACCCGCTCCAGTATTCTTCCCTGGAGAATCCCATGGACAGAGGAGCCTGGTGGGCTACAGTCCGTAGGGTCGCAAAGACTCACACACGACCGAAGGGACTTAGCAAGCACTATATAAAATAGATAACTAACAAGAACCTGCCGTACGGCCTAGAGAACTCTCCTCAAATCCCTGTAATGACCTACACAGAAACAGAGTCTAGAAAAGAGTGGGTGGCGACTCAGTGGAAAAGAATCCGCCTGCCAATGCAGGAGACGCAGGTTCGATCCCTGGGCAGGGAAGATCCCCTGGAGAAGGAAATGGCAACCCGCTCTGGTATTCTTACCTGGAGAATCCCATGGACAGAGGAGCCTGGTGGGCTAGTCCATGGAGTAGCAAAAGAGTTGACCACGACTTAGCTGCTAAACAAGAAAATAACGGATTAACTTTGCTGTACAGCAGAGACTGACACAGCATTGTAAGTCAAGTAAACTCCAAGGAAAACTAATTAAAAAGACTATAGCTCAACAAAATGAATATCGGAAAAAGAAAACCCCTGCAATATAGTTTCTGTTGCTAAGGACATTTTGCAAAATAGGAAACTAAAGGCTAGAGAAAACGGCAGTGTGCCCAAGGCTGCCAGTGAGTCCTTGGTGAGCTGTGACTGCCCCTAGGTCTATGAGACAGAGCCCAGGATGCTGACAGAGCAGAGATGGCATCCCGGGCGCCTCCACCCCAATCCCACATAAGTTTGCTCACTGATCTGAGGCCAAGCGCCCAGGGAGATCCGCCCACCTACACTCTATTTGCAAAGTCATAGCTGTTTCTATTTGTCAATTAAAGTACTATTGTACTTCACCTGCCATCCTGCAAATATCTGTCCCTTCTACCAATACAATGTGCTGCCTCTGAAATGATAACCTTAAAGAGGTATGGATAATGATTTAAACTTTCTGAAAGTTCTTCTAAAATATTGAATGTAGCCTTTGAAATTAGTTAATTTTAGGAGTTACTGATGAAAGCGTAATAGTAGCTGGAAATCTGGCCCTTTGAAAATCCTTCTACAAATGAGAAATTTCTGGGATCCTGAACAAGAGATTCCGTGTTCTCGGTGGCAAGTTCATGCATGCTCTTCTTGAAATATAAAAGGTTAATGTCATCTGCAAATTCGGAAACAGACAGTGCTTATGATGAGAACCCACAGAAATGACTATTCAAGAAGTACAGATTTCTTGATACAACTGATCTTACAAAACAGACTCACAGACTTAGTTAGAGAAGGAACTTGTGGTTGTGAGGGTGGGGGGAAGGGACAGTTAGGGAATTCAGGATGGACATGTACACACTGCTCTGTGTATTAATAAAACCAACAAGGACCTACTGTATAGCACAGGGATCTCTGCTCAGTGTTATGTGACACCCTGGATGGAAAGGTAGCTTCGAGGGGAATGGATGCATGTATATGCATGGCCAAGTCCCTTTGCTGGTTACCTGAAACTGTCACAGCGTGGCTGATCAGCTTATATCCCAACACAAAATAAAAAGTTTAAAACATCGAGAGGGAGAGGACATAGGTATGCCTGTGACTGATTCGTGTTGATGTAAGGCAGAAACCAACATAATATTTGTAAAGCAATTATCTTCCAATTAAAAATAAATAAATTAAAAATAATTTACCCAGGCTAGGAGGGCTGAAGGGGAAGGGTCTTCAAGGAAAGAGTGCAAAGGGTCAATACTGAAAGGTCTATATCTTAATTGGGGTGGAGTGTACACAGATGTATATGTTTGTCAGATAATGATAGAGTTAATGAATCCAGTTTATCGTGCATAAATTATACCTCAATAAGTTGACGACTAATGAAAAACAAACAGTTTTTTGAAAGGTTAAAACAAACAAAGTACAGATTTCTAATTAGTTACATGTCCTTGGCTTGTTTCTAAGGATCTCAGTTTCATCAACTGTAAAATGGAAACTGCAATGTCCTTTCTCCCCATGTCAGTTCAGATATTGTAAGTGAACTCTCCTCAAGAAGTAAAACGATAACAGCCTGATCCAAATGGAAGACATCACTTTTTTATGGTTATACCCACAAAACAAAACAAAGAATTGTAAGTGCCTCCTCCTCCTCTGTTATGTCACCGTTTTTTATGCCTTTGGCAGGAGTTTATCACAGAAGATGCCACCGCCTTTATTATTCCTCACTGCTCCCAATTTATACCAGGCAGAGGCTGAGTGCACATTTGAGATGAGGGGTAATTCAGAGCCTTCTTAGACCCATTCTCGCCCTTGGTTATTAGCCTTCGCTTTGCAACCAAGGGGCGAAGTCACCAACCTAAGAGGAGGATTTGTTGTTTATTCACTCGGTCGTGTCCGACTTTTGTGACCCCACGCACTGGAGCGCGCCCGGCTCCTCTCTCCATGGGATTTTCAGACAAGAACGCTGGAGTGGGTTGGCATTTCCTTCTCCAGAGGATCTTCCCGACCCAAGGATTGAGCCCAAGTCTCTGCATCTCCTGCACTGCAGGCAGACTCTTTACCGTCAGCCACTGGAGAAGCCCAAGAAGAGAGTATATTAATTTTGGTTGTTGAAAGCGTTATGTAATATTTGTAGTGAGACAGCACCCCAAGGCAGGTTCCTTGGGCAAATGAAATATTGTGGCCAAGTTATGAGAGAACATCAAAGTTATTTAGTAGAAACCAAGACCTTGGAAGGAGGGCTGACATCTGACTTCAGCAGAAATAGAGAACAACGAAGTTCTCACTCAGGTCCAAGCTGCAGAGGTGCCCAGAGTACGGTAGAAAGTTTGCCAGCGGCAGGAAGCTACGCTAAAGCTGTTGAAGTGAAAGGGAATTTTACTGGCTCGCATCAGGAAGAGTGTTGGGTGGACATGACTTCAGGCATTGCAAACTCGGGCTTCTCGGTGGCGCTAGTAGTCAAGAGCCCACCTGTCAATGCAGGAGACGTAAGGGACACGGGTTTGACCCCTGGGTCGGGAAGGTCCCCTGGAGGAGGGTATGGCGATCCACTTCAGTATTCTTGCCTGGAGAATCCCGTGGACAGAGGAGCTTGGTGGGCTACAGTCCATGGGGTCACGAAGAGTCAGACACGACTGAAGCGACTTGGCGCCCACATTATAAACTCCGGGCCTCCTCCTTTCCTCTGGGCTTTGTTCCCGTGTCCCTGTATTACCCGCTACCATCTGAAGCTCCCTCCTGGGACTTTCCCGGCAGTCCAGTGATTAAGACTCCATGCTTCCAATGCAGAGGGTGTGGGTGTGATCACTGGGTTGGGAAGCTAAGATTCCACATGTCTCAGGTCTAAAAATTTTTTTTTAGTTTTAAAAATTTGTTAAAATGCCCACTCCCAACATGGAAAAGTGGCTGCCAACAGGACCTGTTCTCACAGCCGCAAGACCGTGGAAGAAAGGGAATTTTCCTTCCAGGCGAGTTTAGTGACAGTCTGGGCTTCAGGCACTCATCCTTGCACCCATCCTGCGAAGGGGGACTTCATATGCTGACTGGTCCAAGAGGAAGAGGGGCAGAGCCTCAGGAGACCACAGGTGGCAAAGAGTGTGCGTTTCCGAAGTGAAGCCTTCCCGTTTGGTTCCCAGACAAAGAGGTGGGTGAGGAAGAGCTCAACAGTTCTCTGGGTCACTACCCAAACCCAGAGAAAGTATAAAAATATCATGACCAAGTCACTTCATAACATCTCCTTGCTTTTTGAAAACAAAATTCAGATACCGGGCTTGGTGGTTAAAAATCAGGCATCTTGCGGTCCCTAATGGAGAACCCATTTTACCAGCTCTGTCTCTACCCACATGCCTAGCATCCTCAGATTTCATCTCTGGAAAACCCGAGGAACCTGCCAATGAAAAGAATTTTGCATTTTCTATTTTATTCTGTGGAGCTGTAAACACACATTCTCCGCCTGTACCCCCTACAACAGGGCAGCGTTTTAGCTTATTGAGAGAGCCCACCTCACCCTGGTCTCACCCAGGGTTTGCATTTTTGCCTGAGCCTGGAGCTATGCTGAGGACACAGAGTAAGTACTTGACCTACATGTGGTGGTCAAGAGGGTTTCCTGAAGTGGCTCTTCCTAGAACAAAGAAACCATCTTCTCCCAAAGCTGTGTTCCACCCTTCAATCTCTGGAAGGCAAAATTCTAGTTGTTGTTGTTTTTTTTCCTGCTTCTAGTAATTGGTGGTTCATTGCACTCCCCTGCCTAGTTGAGAAAATGTTATGGGGACAATGCGGCATTTGAGCCCAGCTTTCAAGATCCCTTTTTAGCAGAAGAGGAGCTAAGAGTGCAGCCTGGCTATTTCCTGTCTCTTATACACATCTCAACAAGGAAGCAACAGAAATGTCCATCAGCAGAGGGATGGATAAAGAAGATGGGGTACATATACACAATGGAATATTACTCAGTCATAAAAAAGCCAAAATAAATGCCAACTGCAATGACATGAGGGGACAAAGAGATTGTTACACTGAGCAAAGTCGGTCAGATAGAGGAAGACGAATATCATATGTCACCACTTGCACATGGAATCTCAGAAGTAGCTTCAATGGACTTCTTCACAAAACGGAAATAGGGTCACAGGTGTAGACAACAAATCTATGGTCTCCAGGACAGGAGATGGTGGTGGACAAGTTGGGAGGTTGGGATTGACTAGCACCAATACATTCCCGGGCTTCCTGGATGGGTCAGTGGCAAAGAATCCGCCTGCAGTGTAGGAGAGGCGGGAGGTGCAGGCTGGATCCCTGGGCTGGGAGGATCCCCTGGAGGAGGGCGTGGCAACCCGCTCCAGTATTCTTCCCTGGAGAATCCCATGGACAGAGGAGCCTGGTGGGCTACAGTCCGTAGGGTCGCAAAGACTCACACACGACCGAAGGGACTTAGCAAGCACTATATAAAATAGATAACTAACAAGAACCTGCCGTACGGCCTAGAGAACTCTCCTCAAATCCCTGTAATGACCTACACAGAAACAGAGTCTAGAAAAGAGTGGGTGGCGACTCAGTGGAAAAGAATCCGCCTGCCAATGCAGGAGACGCAGGTTCGATCCCTGGGCAGGGAAGATCCCCTGGAGAAGGAAATGGCAACCCGCTCTGGTATTCTTACCTGGAGAATCCCATGGACAGAGGAGCCTGGTGGGCTAGTCCATGGAGTAGCAAAAGAGTTGACCACGACTTAGCTGCTAAACAAGAAAATAACGGATTAACTTTGCTGTACAGCAGAGACTGACACAGCATTGTAAGTCAAGTAAACTCCAAGGAAAACTAATTAAAAAGACTATAGCTCAACAAAATGAATATCGGAAAAAGAAAACCCCTGCAATATAGTTTCTGTTGCTAAGGACATTTTGCAAAATAGGAAACTAAAGGCTAGAGAAAACGGCAGTGTGCCCAAGGCTGCCAGTGAGTCCTTGGTGAGCTGTGACTGCCCCTAGGTCTATGAGACAGAGCCCAGGATGCTGACAGAGCAGAGATGGCATCCCGGGCGCCTCCACCCCAATCCCACATAAGTTTGCTCACTGATCTGAGGCCAAGCGCCCAGGGAGATCCGCCCACCTACACTCTATTTGCAAAGTCATAGCTGTTTCTATTTGTCAATTAAAGTACTATTGTACTTCACCTGCCATCCTGCAAATATCTGTCCCTTCTACCAATACAATGTGCTGCCTCTGAAATGATAACCTTAAAGAGGTATGGATAATGATTTAAACTTTCTGAAAGTTCTTCTAAAATATTGAATGTAGCCTTTGAAATTAGTTAATTTTAGGAGTTACTGATGAAAGCGTAATAGTAGCTGGAAATCTGGCCCTTTGAAAATCCTTCTACAAATGAGAAATTTCTGGGATCCTGAACAAGAGATTCCGTGTTCTCGGTGGCAAGTTCATGCATGCTCTTCTTGAAATATAAAAGGTTAATGTCATCTGCAAATTCGGAAACAGACAGTGCTTATGATGAGAACCCACAGAAATGACTATTCAAGAAGTACAGATTTCTTGATACAACTGATCTTACAAAACAGACTCACAGACTTAGTTAGAGAAGGAACTTGTGGTTGTGAGGGTGGGGGGAAGGGACAGTTAGGGAATTCAGGATGGACATGTACACACTGCTCTGTGTATTAATAAAACCAACAAGGACCTACTGTATAGCACAGGGATCTCTGCTCAGTGTTATGTGACACCCTGGATGGAAAGGTAGCTTCGAGGGGAATGGATGCATGTATATGCATGGCCAAGTCCCTTTGCTGGTTACCTGAAACTGTCACAGCGTGGCTGATCAGCTTATATCCCAACACAAAATAAAAAGTTTAAAACATCGAGAGGGAGAGGACATAGGTATGCCTGTGACTGATTCGTGTTGATGTAAGGCAGAAACCAACATAATATTTGTAAAGCAATTATCTTCCAATTAAAAATAAATAAATTAAAAATAATTTACCCAGGCTAGGAGGGCTGAAGGGGAAGGGTCTTCAAGGAAAGAGTGCAAAGGGTCAATACTGAAAGGTCTATATCTTAATTGGGGTGGAGTGTACACAGATGTATATGTTTGTCAGATAATGATAGAGTTAATGAATCCAGTTTATCGTGCATAAATTATACCTCAATAAGTTGACGACTAATGAAAAACAAACAGTTTTTTGAAAGGTTAAAACAAACAAAGTACAGATTTCTAATTAGTTACATGTCCTTGGCTTGTTTCTAAGGATCTCAGTTTCATCAACTGTAAAATGGAAACTGCAATGTCCTTTCTCCCCATGTCAGTTCAGATATTGTAAGTGAACTCTCCTCAAGAAGTAAAACGATAACAGCCTGATCCAAATGGAAGACATCACTTTTTTATGGTTATACCCACAAAACAAAACAAAGAATTGTAAGTGCCTCCTCCTCCTCTGTTATGTCACCGTTTTTTATGCCTTTGGCAGGAGTTTATCACAGAAGATGCCACCGCCTTTATTATTCCTCACTGCTCCCAATTTATACCAGGCAGAGGCTGAGTGCACATTTGAGATGAGGGGTAATTCAGAGCCTTCTTAGACCCATTCTCGCCCTTGGTTATTAGCCTTCGCTTTGCAACCAAGGGGCGAAGTCACCAACCTAAGAGGAGGATTTGTTGTTTATTCACTCGGTCGTGTCCGACTTTTGTGACCCCACGCACTGGAGCGCGCCCGGCTCCTCTCTCCATGGGATTTTCAGACAAGAACGCTGGAGTGGGTTGGCATTTCCTTCTCCAGAGGATCTTCCCGACCCAAGGATTGAGCCCAAGTCTCTGCATCTCCTGCACTGCAGGCAGACTCTTTACCGTCAGCCACTGGAGAAGCCCAAGAAGAGAGTATATTAATTTTGGTTGTTGAAAGCGTTATGTAATATTTGTAGTGAGACAGCACCCCAAGGCAGGTTCCTTGGGCAAATGAAATATTGTGGCCAAGTTATGAGAGAACATCAAAGTTATTTAGTAGAAACCAAGACCTTGGAAGGAGGGCTGACATCTGACTTCAGCAGAAATAGAGAACAACGAAGTTCTCACTCAGGTCCAAGCTGCAGAGGTGCCCAGAGTACGGTAGAAAGTTTGCCAGCGGCAGGAAGCTACGCTAAAGCTGTTGAAGTGAAAGGGAATTTTACTGGCTCGCATCAGGAAGAGTGTTGGGTGGACATGACTTCAGGCATTGCAAACTCGGGCTTCTCGGTGGCGCTAGTAGTCAAGAGCCCACCTGTCAATGCAGGAGACGTAAGGGACACGGGTTTGACCCCTGGGTCGGGAAGGTCCCCTGGAGGAGGGTATGGCGATCCACTTCAGTATTCTTGCCTGGAGAATCCCGTGGACAGAGGAGCTTGGTGGGCTACAGTCCATGGGGTCACGAAGAGTCAGACACGACTGAAGCGACTTGGCGCCCACATTATAAACTCCGGGCCTCCTCCTTTCCTCTGGGCTTTGTTCCCGTGTCCCTGTATTACCCGCTACCATCTGAAGCTCCCTCCTGGGACTTTCCCGGCAGTCCAGTGATTAAGACTCCATGCTTCCAATGCAGAGGGTGTGGGTGTGATCACTGGGTTGGGAAGCTAAGATTCCACATGTCTCAGGTCTAAAAATTTTTTTTTAGTTTTAAAAATTTGTTAAAATGCCCACTCCCAACATGGAAAAGTGGCTGCCAACAGGACCTGTTCTCACAGCCGCAAGACCGTGGAAGAAAGGGAATTTTCCTTCCAGGCGAGTTTAGTGACAGTCTGGGCTTCAGGCACTCATCCTTGCACCCATCCTGCGAAGGGGGACTTCATATGCTGACTGGTCCAAGAGGAAGAGGGGCAGAGCCTCAGGAGACCACAGGTGGCAAAGAGTGTGCGTTTCCGAAGTGAAGCCTTCCCGTTTGGTTCCCAGACAAAGAGGTGGGTGAGGAAGAGCTCAACAGTTCTCTGGGTCACTACCCAAACCCAGAGAAAGTATAAAAATATCATGACCAAGTCACTTCATAACATCTCCTTGCTTTTTGAAAACAAAATTCAGATACCGGGCTTGGTGGTTAAAAATCAGGCATCTTGCGGTCCCTAATGGAGAACCCATTTTACCAGCTCTGTCTCTACCCACATGCCTAGCATCCTCAGATTTCATCTCTGGAAAACCCGAGGAACCTGCCAATGAAAAGAATTTTGCATTTTCTATTTTATTCTGTGGAGCTGTAAACACACATTCTCCGCCTGTACCCCCTACAACAGGGCAGCGTTTTAGCTTATTGAGAGAGCCCACCTCACCCTGGTCTCACCCAGGGTTTGCATTTTTGCCTGAGCCTGGAGCTATGCTGAGGACACAGAGTAAGTACTTGACCTACATGTGGTGGTCAAGAGGGTTTCCTGAAGTGGCTCTTCCTAGAACAAAGAAACCATCTTCTCCCAAAGCTGTGTTCCACCCTTCAATCTCTGGAAGGCAAAATTCTAGTTGTTGTTGTTGTTTTTCCTGCTTCTAGTAATTGGTGGTTCATTGCACTCCCCTGCCTAGTTGAGAAAATGTTATGGGGACAATGCGGCATTTGAGCCCAGCTTTCAAGATCCCTTTTTAGCAGAAGAGGAGCTAAGAGTGCAGCCTGGCTATTTCAATCCTGGATGAGCAGCAACCCAAATCCAAGCCCAGATTAGGGACCGCAGTGCAGAGTATGGTGAAAGAGAGGCAGGTCGCTCTGAACTGGAGAGAACATGGCTCACGTGGTGTCACAGAGGAGGCTGAGCACACGCAGTGCAATCGCCCGGCCGAGGCTCTGCAGCTAATTTGACAAGCAGAGCAAGGCTGAAAGGGCAATACGTGGCCTATTTGGGAAGGTGTAGCCAACTTTACGCAGAAAGCACTCCATAAATGAAAACAGGCTCTGGAGTCAGGCACAGCTGGTTTAAGCCTTGGCTTCTCTGGGTTTTTGCTCCATCACCTTGGGCAGCTTAATTAATCTCACTATGCCTCTTTGAGATAATACTATGGACATCACCTTGCAGTTGTGAGGATTACAAGGTACCTTATGCTACGTGCTTAACAAAATATTTGCCATGGTAAGCACTCAAAATGTATGATTATTTGAAATTATTATCTTAAATATTATTTGAATTTTTAAATTTTTTAAATTTCAAATATTTTAAAGATATTATTTTGTTTATTTATTGTAAAGTTTTTGTTTGTTTGTTTGTTTCAGTCTTCATTGAATTTGCTACAACCTTGTTTCCATTCCACGCCTTGGCTTTTTGGCCACAAGGTATGTGAGATCCCAGCTCTCTGACCAGGGAATGAACCAGCACCCCTTGCCTTGGAAGGTGAAGTCCCAACCACTAGATCACCAGGGAAGTCCAAAATTTTATTTTTTTTAACAAGAGAAAGGAAAGAGAATGAGAGTAAATATCCCAAAGCAGTCATTTTTGGAAATCAAACAAATTAGAAAATTTTCTTTACCTCCTTAGAGAGTAAAACAGGACAAAAGATGAAAAGTGAAAGAAGAGAAAAGAAAGAGGTTAACATAGGTCTGTTGGCCTGAAGATAAAGACAGTCTTACTGCAGAAATTAGAAATATTTTTGATGCTGCAGTTATCAGAATCACACCTCAGAAGCCAAGCTAAGACATTCAGGGCAGGAATGAAAAGCTGCAGGTAAACGTGGAGGCAAAGCAACAGGACAGAGACCACGGTGGTGTCGGGCCCAACAGCCAGCGCCCCAGTGTCTGGGCTGCACACGTGGGCTCGGACCTCCCGGACCAGGGGCTGCAGGCGCGCCAGTGCACAGCCAACACAACCCCCGGGCCCAGGCCCACCCTCGGCCGTGTCTCCGTCTCACTGGCTGTCTGCTTCGGCACCCAACCCCCCAGCATCTGGGGTGGGAGGCTCCCACTCTCCCCGCTTACAGGCTTAGGTGAAGCGTCCACGCTGGGACAGGGCACCTGGTTTCCCTGGAAGCTGCCTTGGCAGGGTTGGGGAGAGGGGCTGAACACCACACACCAGCAGGGCAGAAACGGGAGTATTCCTGGGGAAAAGCTTTGATGGCAAGGAGCGAGCAGACCAGAGGGACCACAGACTCGGCAGACAAGGGCCTCGCACCCCACCCCTTCCCCAGTGAGGCGTCCCGAGAGCAGCGGGGCCTGGAGCCACAGCATGCCGCGGTGCTTTGCGACGATGGCACACCCTTGAATTTGCCGTTCCTCCCTCTTTGCTCCGCGCGCATTTCACCGTCATCCCTGCTGTCCTGGGATTCCACTCCAGAGGGCAGCTGTGAGGTTTTGCCCACGTNGAGCAGCGGGGCCTGGAGCCACAGCATGCCGCGGTGCTTTGCGACGATGGCACACCCTTGAATTTGCCGTTCCTCCCTCTTTGCTCCGCGCGCATTTCACCGTCATCCCTGCTGTCCTGGGATTCCACTCCAGAGGGCAGCTGTGAGGTTTTGCCCACGTTGTGTGTTCCAGGGAATTCAAACTAAGGTAGTGATCCCAATGTGATAGACGCTGGATATTCGATATGGATATTGGGTTCTGTGAATTTGAAAATAAGCAAGTAGAATTAAATGATAACGAAAAGTTAAGAGAAGAGAGCATTCAAGGAAGTACTGTGACCTAGACAATGAATAAAGAATGATAAATACTGAGCTTTATCCTGTAAGATTATGGAACTTTAAACTTTCAAACTGAACTGTTAAAGAAACTGAGAGAATTCTACAAATATGCAATAAGAAGAAACAGGTGACTCACAAGCAAAAAAAAAATTAAAGACAGATTCCTCAATAACATAAGATTCCAATAGAAAATGAAGCAATCGAATGTCTACAAAATTTTGACAGAAAAAGAAATGCTAACCTCAAAATGGTATACTCAATAAGCTGTTATTTACATTAGAAGTCAGCTGAAGGACATTCTAAATATGCAAAGAGGGCTGATGTACCTTTATGTAAATACACTTGAGGATATAATCTAACTCAGCAAGAGATGATGTCCTGGATCAAAGACTTAAATAAAATCTTAAAACTTTTTATTATCTTGGAACGGAAACACTTTCTTTCCCATGACCTAATAGCCAGAAAAATCGAAGGAGAAAAACTAAAGATATTTGCAGGCTAATAAATACAAATAAAAGAAAAATATAATTACAAAATATGACACAAATGCTTAATAGCCTGTTACATAAGTAAGTGTTAAAATCAATAAGAAACGACATCGAATTGAAAGATAGGCCAAGTACATAAAAGGGCAATTCATTAAAAAAATCCCAAACGTGTATATGTATGTAGGTAGACAGGTAGATTGATAAATAGATGAGAGATAAATGTTCATTCTTACCCAAAATGAAAAATGAAAAAATGCAAATTTAAACAATATGATACTGCTTTTTATCTACCATATTCCCAAAATTAAAAAAGATAAGCAGTACCCAATGTTCCAAAAGGGATGTGACTTTTTCAGAGGCCGCTTTAGCAGCAGATGTTGACATTTTAAATGTGTCTACCTGTTTATCAGTTTTACCGCTTCTAGAGTTTCATCATTACAAGCAATTGGCCAAATGTACAAAAGTGTATATTGCAGCATTTTTCCTATCAACACAATATTGAATGACCAAAATGCCC
>SJYX01001449.1:0-25560 GCA_006410675.1 Oreotragus oreotragus
CCCATGGACTGTAGCCCGTCAGGCTCTTCTGTCCATGGGGATTCTCCAGGCAAGAATACTGGAGTGGGTTGCCATGCCCTCCTTCAGGGGATCTTCCCAACCCAGGGATCGAACCCAGGTCTCCTGCATTGCAGGTGGAATTTTTTTTTTACCATCTGAGCCACCAGGGAGGGGTGTAAAGTACTTTCTTTACACCCTTCCAAACTCTACCTTCTACCAAATGGAATTAGATAGCTAGAGTCCTGGTATTATGATTTAAAATAACTTTAGTTTTTTAAAAGAAAGACACACAATATACATTTTATAAAACACATGCTGGCATTTTATAAAATTACTTTGACCACATATCCATGACTTACTCAAATATCTATTGAATGCCTACTCTTTGCACAGCCCTGTGTGGAATAGGAGAAAATAAAAAGATAAGATCTCTATCTTTGAAGAACTTTCAGCCTATTTAGAGAGATAAAAGTAACACTCAATACACAAGTGCAAGAAAGAAAAAAGACCATATGAATCAAGCATATGTGTCAAAGCAGAGAGCACTAAGGTCTATCAGAGTCAGAGCAAAAAGCTCTAATTTACACTCACAGAGTAAGGCATCAGAGAGCCTTGATGGAGTTGTGCTGCTCTCACAGTACCACTCTTCTTGCTCATAGGAGGAACTGGATGGGAACCATATTTGACAGACATATCTCTAGGGGAGAAGGTTGCACAGCCACCTGGAGAAACCAATTCAATCTCACATAATAGAATTTGAACTTCTTTTAAATGATTTAGGCCACTTGAGAGTTTTACAAGTCAGTTCCCAAATTAATTTAGCATTTATCTTCCAGACAGGCTATTACAGCTAACAATAAACTCCCGTTAAAGGAATTCAGATGAATGTGGTTGAAGAAAGGAGTTCTTCATTTCTCACTCCTCCTTGACTTTCCTGAAGCAGTTGACATTGACCTGCTCCCTACTCTACCCAGAGCAGCACTCTCCTGGTTCCCTTCTGACTTCTCTGACTGCTCAGCTTTAGCCAAGGATCAGGCACATAGTAGGCACTCAACATTATTTCTGGATGATTAAATGCTTCCTAGTCTCTTCTCCACTGACTCTTCCATTTTCATCCAAGTGTCCATTGCTGCCTGTCTTCTCTTCTACTATATCTGCTCCTCAAGAGTGATCCTGTCTATTCCCACAGCTTCAGCTGTCACCTGCACACCGATCACATCCAAATTGCCTATCTCTTTTCTCTAAGCTTCATCTTTCAACTGCCTGTAGGAACTCTCCCAGGTGCATTGCAGGGATTTCAAGTCAATACATCCAAAGCTGAACTCATTATCTTTCTCCTTAAAGTCATATTCATTCCTGTTAAGAATGTAGGTTTACAGTCCCACTAGCCCTTCTGTCACTAGGGCTAAACCTTCAAAAGCATCTTCAATGCGCCTGCCTCCCCCACTTGGCAGGCCCTATCAGTTTCCCTCCATGTTATCTCAGGCATCTGTCTCCTCTTCACCATCCTCATTGCCAGGCGCCTCCATTGTTTATTGTCTGGATTCTTGTCATTACTACCACACTGGCATTCCCTACAATTCATCTCTCTAATTTATTTTTCACAGTTATCAAAATATAACTGAAATCATGTTTTTCTCCAAAAATCATTATTTATATAAATTACTTTTTGACTTCTATAGTTCTTTCATAAACTGTGTATCAGGAAAGAATGATTTTGGATGCAGGTAAAAGAAACCCCAAGTAACTTGGACAAATAGAGGGCTATTTTTCTCACATAAGAATAAATCCAGAGGTAACTGGTTGCTGGCATTCATCTGCTGGTGCCATCAAGGGCTCAGACTCTCTTCTGATAGTTCTGCACTGCCATCCATCCTCAACATGCTGCTTTTTATCTTCATTGATGCCAATAATTCAGCTACAGGATGACTATTAGAGCCCCAGGTATCGTGTCTGCATTTAAGGCAGAAACTAGAGTGAAACAGACAGCAGTAGCAATGTCTGTATATTTTCTTCAGGAAAGAAAAATGCTGCTAGATGCCCCTTAGCAGCCTTTTGTCTATGTATCATTAGCCATAAGAACATTACTGTCAGGTGGCCACCTTGAGCTCTAAGGGAGACTAACCATGTATTTGGTTTTTCAAGCTCTGTTTCAGATGCAGGCAAGAGAGACTGGGGTTGAGAACAGATGCTGGATTATTCAGCTCACAGTGTCTGCCAAGTTCCTCTTTCATTTGATCAATATTAAAACCTTGCGTGCATGCTTGCTCTGTCGCTTCAGTGGTGTCCAACTCTGCTACGCTATGGACTGTAACCCTCCAGGCTCCTCTGTTCATGGGATTCTCCAGGCAAGAACACTGGAGTGGATCGCCATTTCCTTTTCCAGGGGATCTTCCCAACCCGGGGATCAAACCGGGGTCTACTGCATTGTAGGCAGATCCTTTACCACCTGAGCCACCAGGGAAGCTCCCGAAAAACACCCTGAGGCTTTGTTTATTGAATTGAATTCTTATTCATACCTCAAGATCCAGGTTAAAATTCTGCCTTAGAGCTGAGGCATTCTTTAATTGCATCAGTCATTATTCATCCTTTCTGCCAGAAGCCCCAAGGTCTATTATAGCCCTTTCCTGTACTCCATCATGATAGTTGCTTCCTTTCCCATCTGCCTCCATCATAAACCCCTTGAAGGCTCCTGAGTCCTAGTTATCTCCATATGTATACCCTGAGCACCTAGTAAAGCATAAGCCACAGAAAACTGGGTCAGTACGCAGTTTTTTTAGAACAGCTTTCAATTCAGTCACTCAGTCGTGTCCGACTCTTTGCGACCCCATGAATCGCAGCACGTCAGGCCTCCCTGTCCATCACCAACTCCCGGAGTTTACCCAAACTCATGTCCATCAAGTCGGTGATGCCATCCAACCATCTCATCCTCTGTCGTCCTCTTCTCCTCCTGCCCCCAATCCCTCCCAGCATCAGAATCTTTTCCAATTAGTCAACTCTTCGCATGAGGTGGCCAAAGTATTAGAGTTTCAGCTTTAGCATCAGTCCTTCCAATGAACACCCAGGACAGATCTCCTTTAGAATGGACTGGTTGGATCTCCTTGCAGTCCAAGGGACTCTCAAGAGTCTTCTCCAACACCACAGTTCAAAAGCATCAATTCTTCGGGGCTCAGCTTTCTTCACAGTCCAACTCTCACATCCATACATGACCACTGTTGAAATATAATTCACATATCATGCAATTCACACATTTAAGGTATATAACTCAATGGTTTTTAGTATATTCACAGAGTTGTGCAACAATCATCATAGTTTTAAAATGCCTCCACTACCTCAAAAAGGAATCTCATACTCTTTAACTATCACCCCATAATTTCTCATTGCCTCCCGCCCCGTCCCAGTCCTAAGTGACCACTACTCTACTTTCTATCTCTAGTGATTTGCCTATTCTAGATATTTCATATAAATAGAATCATATATGTGATGTTTTGTGCCTAATTTTTGCACTTAACATGTTTTTGTTATCGAGTCCAAGTTCACTATGCTTGCTGCAAGACAGGTCAATGAATCCAAGACAAAATGTTGGGACAAGGAAGGGACAGTATTCAGGAGCTGGCTGACCAAGAAGATGGCAGGCTAGTGGCTCAAAATAACCATCTTTTGGGGGCCTGGATGTTGGGTTCTTTTATGGATCAGAGATGGAGGAGGTGAGGAAACAAAGTAAAAAGACTATTCAATTCTTGCAAATGTCCCCTTGAATGTGTTAGTTCCATTTCCTTGCAGTCCTTCCAGGTGGGCAGCTCAGGTTATCTCATGAGCCAGGCCATTATGTATGCCTACAATAACAAAAGTAGCAGGATGAGGGTTAAAGTCACAGAAGCAGATCCAAAATAAATTCAAAATTAGCCCTTCCCAGTTACATTTTCAAGGTTCATCCATGTTATAACATAAATCAGTACACTATTTCTTTTTATGACCAAATAATATTCCATTATATGGATATACCATATTATTTTATCCATTCACCAGCTGATGGACATTTGGGTTGTTTCCACTGTAAGCAATGCTATTGTTAACAATGGTGTTGAACTATCTGTTTGATACCTTGCTTTCAATCATTTTGGGTATATTCCCCAAAGTGGAATTACTGGGTCATATGGTAACTCTATGTTTAACTATTTGAGGAACCGCCAGCCTGTTTTCTACAAACACTGTATCATTTTACTTTCTCACCAAAAATGTATGAGGACTACAATTTCTCCACATCCTTGCTAATGCTTGTAACTGTCTGACCTTTTTGTTACAGCTATCTTAATGAGTGTGAAGTAGAATCCCATTGTGGTATTTATTTTCTAACCCCAAATGACTAATGATACTCAAATGATGTTGAGCTTCATTTCATATGCTCATTAGGAACTTATATAGTACCTTTGGGGAAATATCTATTCAAATTCTTTGTGTATTTTTTTTATAATTCAAAAAGACACATGCACCCCAATGTTTATTCCAGCACTGTTTACCACAGCCCAGACATGAAAACAACCTAGATGTACATTTACATATGAATGGTACATATCTGCAATCAAATATTACTCAACCACAAAAAGGAACGAATTTAAATCAGTTCTAATGAGGTGGACGAACCTAAAGCCTGTTATACAAAGTAAAGTAAGTCCAATAGAGAAAAACAAATATTGTATATTAACACATGTATATGGAATCTAGAAAAATAGTATTGATGAACCTATTTACAGAGAAGAAATGGAGAGCAGAAGTAGAGAATGGACTGGTAGACACAGCAGGGAAAGGAAAGAGTAGGACAAATTTAGAAACTAGCATTGACATGTCGTGTAAAATAGATAGTTACTGGGAAGTTGCTGTATAACACAGGGAGCCCAGCCTGGCACTCTGTGATGATCTAGAGGGATGGGATGGGAGGGTAGAGACATAAGAGGAAGAGGATATATGTATAACTATGACTGATTCACACGTGTATGGCAGAGACCACCACAACATTGTAAAGCAATTATGCTCCAATAAAAAATATAATTAAATTAAAAATACTTTGTGTATTTTTAAGCAAGTTGTTTATCTTTTCATTATTGAATTGTATTGTGTATTCTAGGTACAGTTCCCTGATGTAGGATTTGCAAATGCAGGCCAGGAAACCTTTTAAAATAAAGGAATTCCAAAATTTCTATTTAAATGTTTAGATGTTTCTTGAAAAAGCTAACGTTCCAGCAAACTTTGTTTTAAACTTTTCATAAAATTGGAGCTGAAACTCCAGGGGGAAAAGTTGACCACTGAATATAAGCAAAGCATAGTCAAAAATGCTACAAATCTTCTAAACAAGTTTATTTATGTTCTGATAAAATATAGCAGAATATCAACAACCCCAAATTTTATCAGTTCCTCTACATTAGTTGCAAAATGGAAATAGTAAAACAGAAATAGAAGGAAACCTCTAGCCATGGACTTCCCAGCCCCTTCTGACCACACAGAGCATTCCCACTCCAGGAAGAGCCAATCTCATATAGTCTTAGCAGTTTGGCAAGTTTTTCATCAGCTTCAAGGTACCATAAGACTTCCACAGACTTTCATCTAAGTCCTAACACTTTCTCTTATTTTGTATATCACTTGCTGGCCTTTTCCCATAAATATCTGGTCAATAGCATGTGATTATTTCAACAATGTGATTGAAGGGAAGAGGGTAGTTGCATATAAAACCAAACACTGAATTCCCCAGGCCATGTTACAGCTTTGAGGGCAGGACCACATAGATGTTGATACAGGCAGCCAGTGAGGGTCTCAGGATCATGAAGAAGACAGGAGACCTTACTTATACTAATTGTTATATTCAGTTTTTCATTCGGTTAATAATTGATATAGTTTCCCAGTAAGTGTTATTTCGCTACAGATATGTTATCCTGAGCTGGATACTTCAAACAGTAGGGGGATTCCAGCATTCTAGGTCACAGCAATAGTTAAGGATGAGACAGCTGGCTTAATTCAATATACTTGGAGGACTTCCTGTCTTGGGGGAAATGTGTGAATGTTTAGTGTGTTCCTTTGAGCTTTGTAATCCTCTTTCAGGAGAGTGGAAAGAAGCCAGAATCAATAGTCATAAAACCTGTTTCAGCCACGGCTCAGTGTGAGCTCAGTCCTACCTGTGCTGTTACTGGCAAGTCTCTGTGCCTCAATCTTCATATCTTTAAAATGAAAATGATGACTATACTTGATTAAATTGAATTGTGTGGTGGAGGAAATCCCTGGAGAAGGAAATGGCAACCCACTCCAGTATTCTTGCCTGGGAAATCCCATGGACAGAGGAGCCTGGTGGGCTACAGTCCATGGGGTCACAAAGAGTCAGACACGACTGAGCGACTGAACAAAAGCAAGTGGAGGAAATACAGGCACACCTCATTTTATTTCATTTCACTTTACTGCACTTCACAGACACTGCATTTGTTACAAGTTGAAGGTTTGTGGCAACACTGCACTGTCAGATAACTTGTTCAGTTACTCAGTATGTCTGACTCTTTGTGACCCCATGGACTGCAGCACACCAGGCTTCCCTGTCCTTCATTATCTCCCAGAGTTTGCTCAAACTCATATCCATTCAGTTAGTGATGCCATCCAACTATATCATCCTCTGTCACCCCCTTCTCCTGCCCTCAATCTTTCCCAGCATCATGGTCTTTTCCAGTGAGTCAGCTCTTTGCATCAGGTGGCCAAATTATGGGAGTATCAGCATCAGTCTTTCCAATGAATATTCAGGGTTGAGTTCCTTCAGGATGGACTGGTTTGATCTCCTTTTAGTCCAAGGGACTCTCAAGAGTTTTCTCCAACATCACATCTCAAAAGCATGAATTCTTAGGCTCTCAGCCTTCTTTATGGTCCAACTCTCACATCCGTACATGACCACTTGAAAAACCATAGCTTTGACTATATGGTCCTTTGTTGGCAAAGTGATGCCTCGGTTTTTAATATGCAGTCTAGGTTTGTCATAGCTTTTCTTCCAGGAAGCAAGTGTCTTTCAATTTTGTGTTTGCAGTCACTGTTCACAGTGATTTTGGAGTCCAAGAAAAAAATCTGCCACTGTTTCCATTTCCCCCCATCTATATGCAACATACAAAACCTAACTAAAAGAATATGTTGTATTTAGGAAAATGTGAATAGTTTACTTGCAGGAGACGGGGGTGAATAGCACAAGTGGAGAGGATTAGAAACAAGGCTCCAATAGAGAGCCTAATTATAAGCTTAGAGGGCCATGCTAAGGAGTTTAAATATGATCTTGTCAAAATTGAGAAGTTTTATGCAGAAGGGTACTGACTCCTATCTGTGTTGTTTAGAAAGATCACTCTTACAACAGTATGGGGAATAGGAGAAGAGAGACCAAGAACAGTTACGAACAGGTGGGAAGCAATTTGTTGATCTCATACAAACTTAAGATAGTGGTAGTTAGTGTAGAGAAAAGACAAATGTGGGTGGTATTTAGGAAGAATGGAGAGTGCTTGATGTGTGATTCAATATGGGGGGATGTGCAAGGGGAGGAGTAAAGGACCCTAACTTAGACAAGTGGATGAATTATGGAATCATTAACAAGAGAGGGGATACAAAAGGCTTGAGAACACATAATTTTGTTTGGGATATGTTGAGCTCCAAGTGCTCACAGCCCATCCATCTAGAGAAGCCTAGAAAAGTCAAATAGGTATTTACAGCTTGAAAAGAAGGGGCAAGAAGAGATCTGGATTGGATTTAATTATAGGCATCTAGAGATGGTTCAGTTCAGTTCAGTTCAGTTCAGTTGCTCAGTCGTGTCCGACTCTTTGCGACCCCATGAAACGCAGCACGCCAGGCCTNATTGGATGGCTGAAATATTGTATGTCCAAAACTTTTTATTTTAAATTTGAATACAAAAGTGGTTATAGAGCTACTTTATATTTTAAACATCAAAAAATATATATTTTAAAAGGGCATATGTAGATATTTTTAAAAATGCATCTGTACCAGTTCTCTACCATTTTCTAATATCAGCAAATGAAATGCCATATATTTGCAGAAGTAGTGCTTGTTTCTCTTGAAGACTGCCTAAAAGTAAGTCAGATGTAATTAAGAAAAATAAGGAGGCAGATGAGACTTCTGTGGAGAGGCTGAAGGTGAGTTTGGGCCATTTCCCAGGGCTTCAGAGATTATGCGCTGCTTTTTTTTTAATGTCTAATTTTACTTCAAAGCTTATGGATATGGACACATCACTAGCGCTGCTCTTACCTAGCCTTGATCAAGATTGTTTTCAGCTCACAAAAGAACATTGCTTTCACTCAGAAACAACAAAAAAAATTGCCCCAAGCCTCAAAGCAAAATTTGATAATTTTGTTTACTCTCTCCCAGGTGCCGGGTTTCTCAGTGTGTCTTTGTCTTGGGCTCTGTGTTTTTCTATCTCCACTCAGGATAAGGGTATATGTGTTTGGAGTTGGAAAAGTAGTTTCTTCTCCATTAACTCAGTTTGATTTTGCTAGTCTCAAAAACCCTTTGAGGTAGGCAAAACAGGCATTACTATTCACACTTTATACATAAGTAAATCAAACGCAGAGAGATGGAGCTGGGATCCAAACCCAAGAAAGTCTGAGTCAAAGTTGCATTCGCTTTCCATCACAGCCTGTGACTCCATCCCCAAGTGTGGAGCCATGCACCACTAGAACCTAGGCTGAGGAAGAGCTGGAAATGAGGAGGTGCTGTCTCCAATGGGGGGAGATTTTGAGGAAGGGAAACCAGGAGAACGATGATGCTGTTGCTCCTATAGGGAGGGAGTGATAGAGGGAGAAGAGAAAGATGGCACTTATGGGATCAGGGGATGAGTGCCTGAGTCAAACATCTTTGCTACTGATGGATGGTAGATGGGGAAGGTGGGGACCCAAGGCCTGGGAATGAAAAGAGACTCACAGTTGGCAGCATCAGAAGGGAAACAGGAAGATAGGGAAGCCACTCAGAAGTAATGGATGTTCATAATTTAGGATTCATCTGTAAGGGATGTTTGAAGGAAATGGCAACCCACTCCAGTATTCTTGCCTGGAGAATTCCACGGACAGAGGAGCCTGGCAGGCTACGGTCCATGGGGTCACACAGAGTCGGATATGACTGAGCAACTAACACACTATAATTATAAGCTGGGGCTAGATTCTCTGAGGAACTCCCGAAGCAAACGACATTCAAACTCTGTAAACTGCAAATGGGATTCTAATAGATCTCCCTAGTTTTACTTTCTTGCCCGTCCTTGCTTTCAATTGCAGTCCAAAGGTAGTTCCCTTAAGCATTGGGAAGCAAGGGCCTTTAGGTTTGGAGTCCATATTTACCCTTTAGTCTCAGCCACCCAAAGGCTGACTCAGAGGGGTCTCTGGATTATGTTTGCTAGGATTCCTGATCCAAACATTGTTCACCTCTTGGTTGGATCTCCTTGCAGTCCAAGGGACTCTCAAGAGTCTTCTCCAACACCACAGTTCAAAAGCATCAATTCTTCAGCACTCAGCTTTCTTTATAGTCCAACTCTCACATCCACACATGACTACTGGAAAAGCCATAGCCTTGGCTAGACGGACCTCTGTTGGCACAGTAATACAGTTTAGTGATCAGCTTTCCTGGTAGCAAGAAGCTCATATTTTTCTAGATCTTATCATATTTTCTAAACAAACATCAGCACATCTTCAACTGTATATTTTAGTTACTATTGTCTACTCAACTGAGATTCCCCTTTCATCTACAATAATACTGAAGGAGTGCTTACAGCACCAGGAGCATGATATATGATCTCTTTATTCCTACCTTTATAAAATCTTGTCTGAGAAAAACAAGTCATCATCCTTCTGTAAAACACTTAGCACAATGTTGAGTGATTATCATTATTTCTCAATAACATTTCTTCAAATTCACATCACCCTGCCCAAATCCATAGATAATTTAGGGTATTTGCTTCCTGATTATACGTATAAATACCTAAACCTCAAATCACGAGGTATTTCTCATAAAGTTTCCTGTAAACAATTAGCCCTATCATGGCATAAAGGTTCTCATTACTTAAATCCTAGAGCTCTTCCCTTTTCTCTTCATCGTCCTTTGTTGTACACTGCAGGCCCCATCTGACTTGGAAGACCTCTAGTTCTCTGCATATCACCTAGACATTTCTGATTGTATTTGTGAAACACTTAATGATTTTGGTTTCAAAACAGACATAGAGAATAGATTTATGGACATGGAGAGAGGGGAGGAGAGGGTGAGATGTCTGGAAAGAGTAATATGGAAACTTACATTACCATGCGTGAAATAGATAGCCAATGGGAATTTGCTGTATGGCTCAGGAAGCTCAAACAGGGGCTCTGTATCAACCTAGAGGGGCGGGATGGGGAGGGAGATGGGAGGGAGGTTCAAAAGGGAGGGGATATATGTACACCTATGGCTGATTCATGTTGAGGTTTGACAGAAAACAACAAAATTCTGTAAAACAATTATCCTTCAATTAAAATGAGTTAATTAAAAAATTTTTAAATTTAATTTAGTGAATTACAAGAACCATATAGAACTGCTTCAGTTACCTGAAGGTGGAACTTCCAGTAGCGTTAACCATCGAGAACATGGCTTTAAACCCAGAAAGAAACAAAAAAGCTCTAGGAGCACTGAGGCCCATATCCAGGGAAAAGGCCAGCCCTGTGGATCAGAATGGGTGTCAAGTATAAGATTTGTTTCACAAAAGTGATGGCCAGATTTATGTGTCTACTTGGTTAGGCCACAATCCCCAGGTTTGTGGGATTTGCTGAGAAAGAAGAAATTCTTTGAAGGTTCCCTGAGAAAGAGGAAATTCTGCTTGTAGACTATACTGTCAGCTCCTGCCCCAGAGTCTCCAGCCTGCCCTTCCTGGTGGCCTGCCCTACACATTTCACACTTGCCTAGCTAGCCTCCATAATCATGTAAGTCAATTTATATTATTTATTTCAGATATAGGAAATACATGTTTTATGTATATAACATATAAACACACGCATGCAGTCATTCAAAAATACACTAAAATGGAGACAATGAGGAGGAATGTTTGAAGTTGACACACTAATAAGTGAAACTGAAAGTTGCTCAGTCGTGTCTGACTCTTTGCAACCCCTTGGACTATACAGTCCATGGAATTCTCCAGGCCAGAATACTAGAATGGGTACCCCTTCCCTTCTCCAGGGGATCTTTCCAACCCAGGGATCAAACTCAGGTCTCCTGCACGGCAGGTGGATGCCTTACCAGCTGAGCCACCAGGGAAGCCCAGTTAATAGTAAGAGAGAAGATGCCAGAATCACCAAATCATAAAAAAATAAANCTGGATACATATGCCTGCTCATGATATAGGCTCAATAAATGTTTATTGAACTACTCTTATGAAAAATGTTCTGATGCACCCGTTGTTGATGACTGAACGTATAAAGATCCCAAAGACACATCTTTAAATGCTAGAGTGGAATCTGGCCTGGAAGAGCCTCCATCCACTTGGCACCAGTCCAGGCTTTCCCACAGAGATCTGCGAGATCGCCGAGTGGTACTGAGCTTCATTCACACTACATCTGTTTCTCTCTTGCTTTCTTCTTCAGCTCAAGATACAATCCACACAGACTAGTTTACTCGTGTACTTTCTTTGTGCTGTGTTGTGCTGTGCTTAGTCGCGCAGTCGTGTCCAACTCTTTGCAACCCCATGGACTGTAGCCCGTCAGGCTCTTCTGTCCATGGGGAGTCTCCAGGCAAGAATACTGGAGTGGGTTGCCATGCCCTCCTTCAGGGGATCTTCCCAACCCAGGGATCGAACCCAGATCTCCTGCATTGCAGGTGGAATTTTTTTTTTACCATCTGAGCCACCAGGGAGGGGTGTAAAGTACTTTCTTTACACCCTTCCAAACTCTACCTTCTACCAAATGGAATTAGATAGCTAGAGTCCTGGTATTATGATTTAAAATAACTTTAGTTTTTTAAAAGAAAGACACACAATATACATTTTATAAAACACATGCTGGCATTTTATAAAATTACTTTGACCACATATCCATGACTTACTCAAATATCTATTGAATGCCTACTCTTTGCACAGCCCTGTGTGGAATAGGAGAAAATAAAAAGATAAGATCTCTATCTTTGAAGAACTTTCAGCCTATTTAGAGAGACAAAAGTAACACTCAATACACAAGTGAAGAAAGAAAAAAGACCATATGAATCAAGCATATGTGTCAAAGCAGAGAGCACTAAGGTCTATCAGAGTCAGAGCAAAAAGCTCTAATTTACGCTCACAGAGTAAGGCATCAGAGAGCCTTGATGGAGTTGTGCTGCTCTCACAGTACCACTCTTCTTGCTCATAGGAGGAACTGGATGGGAACCATATTTGACAGACATATCTCTAGGGGAGAAGGTTGCACAGCCACCTGGAGAAACCAATTCAATCTCACATAATAGAATTTGAACTTCTTTTAAATGATTTAGGCCACTTGAGAGTTTTACAAGTCAGTTCCCAAATTAATTTAGCATTTATCTTCCAGACAGGCTATTACAGCTAACAATAAACTCCCGTTAAAGGAATTCAGATGAATGTGGTTGAAGAAAGGAGTTCTTCATTTCTCACTCCTCCTTGACTTTCCTGAAGCAGTTGACATTGACCTGCTCCCTACTCTACCCAGAGCAGCACTCTCCTGGTTCCCTTCTGACTTCTCTGACTGCTCAGCTTTAGCCAAGGATCAGGCACATAGTAGGCACTCAACATTATTTCTGGATGATTAAATGCTTCCTAGTCTCTTCTCCACTGACTCTTCCATTTTCATCCAAGTGTCCATTGCTGCCTGTCTTCTCTTCTACTATATCTGCTCCTCAAGAGTGATCCTGTCTATTCCCACAGCTTCAGCTGTCACCTGCACACCGATCACATCCAAATTGCCTATCTCTTTTCTCTAAGCTTCATCTTTCAACTGCCTGTAGGAACTCTCCCAGGTGCATTGCAGGGATTTCAAGTCAATACATCCAAAGCTGAACTCATTATCTTTCTCCTTAAAGTCATATTCATTCCTGTTAAGAATGTAGGTTTACAGTCCCACTAGCCCTTCTGTCACTAGGGCTAAACCTTCAAAAGCATCTTCAATGCGCCTGCCTCCCCCACTTGGCAGGCCCTATCAGTTTCCCTCCATGTTATCTCAGGCATCTGTCTCCTCTTCACCATCCTCATTGCCAGGCGCCTCCATTGTTTATTGTCTGGATTCTTGTCATTACTACCACACTGGCATTCCCTACAATTCATCTCTCTAATTTATTTTTCACAGTTATCAAAATATAACTGAAATCATGTTTTTCTCCAAAAATCATTATTTATATAAATTACTTTTTGACTTCTATAGTTCTTTCATAAACTGTGTATCAGGAAAGAATGATTTTGGATGCAGGTAAAAGAAACCCCAAGTAACTTGGACAAATAGAGGGCTATTTTTCTCACATAAGAATAAATCCAGAGGTAACTGGTTGCTGGCATTCATCTGCTGGTGCCATCAAGGGCTCAGACTCTCTTCTGATAGTTCTGCACTGCCATCCATCCTCAACATGCTGCTTTTTATCTTCATTGATGCCAATAATTCAGCTACAGGATGACTATTAGAGCCCCAGGTATCGTGTCTGCATTTAAGGCAGAAACTAGAGTGAAACAGACAGCAGTAGCAATGTCTGTATATTTTCTTCAGGAAAGAAAAATGCTGCTAGATGCCCCTTAGCAGCCTTTTGTCTATGTATCATTAGCCATAAGAACATTACTGTCAGGTGGCCACCTTGAGCTCTAAGGGAGACTAACCATGTATTTGGTTTTTCAAGCTCTGTTTCAGATGCAGGCAAGAGAGACTGGGGTTGAGAACAGATGCTGGATTATTCAGCTCACAGTGTCTGCCAAGTTCCTCTTTCATTTGATCAATATTAAAACCTTGCGTGCATGCTTGCTCTGTCGCTTCAGTGGTGTCCAACTCTGCTACGCTATGGACTGTAACCCTCCAGGCTCCTCTGTTCATGGGATTCTCCAGGCAAGAACACTGGAGTGGATCGCCATTTCCTTTTCCAGGGGATCTTCCCAACCCGGGGATCAAACCGGGGTCTACTGCATTGTAGGCAGATCCTTTACCACCTGAGCCACCAGGGAAGCTCCCGAAAAACACCCTGAGGCTTTGTTTATTGAATTGAATTCTTATTCATACCTCAAGATCCAGGTTAAAATTCTGCCTTAGAGCTGAGGCATTCTTTAATTGCATCAGTCATTATTCATCCTTTCTGCCAGAAGCCCCAAGGTCTATTATAGCCCTTTCCTGTACTCCATCATGATAGTTGCTTCCTTTCCCATCTGCCTCCATCATAAACCCCTTGAAGGCTCCTGAGTCCTAGTTATCTCCATATGTATACCCTGAGCACCTAGTAAAGCATAAGCCACAGAAAACTGGGTCAGTACGCAGTTTTTTTAGAACAGCTTTCAATTCAGTCACTCAGTCGTGTCCGACTCTTTGCGACCCCATGAATCGCAGCACGTCAGGCCTCCCTGTCCATCACCAACTCCCGGAGTTTACCCAAACTCATGTCCATCAAGTCGGTGATGCCATCCAACCATCTCATCCTCTGTCGTCCTCTTCTCCTCCTGCCCCCAATCCCTCCCAGCATCAGAATCTTTTCCAATTAGTCAACTCTTCGCATGAGGTGGCCAAAGTATTAGAGTTTCAGCTTTAGCATCAGTCCTTCCAATGAACACCCAGGACAGATCTCCTTTAGAATGGACTGGTTGGATCTCCTTGCAGTCCAAGGGACTCTCAAGAGTCTTCTCCAACACCACAGTTCAAAAGCATCAATTCTTCGGGGCTCAGCTTTCTTCACAGTCCAACTCTCACATCCATACATGACCACTGTTGAAATATAATTCACATATCATGCAATTCACACATTTAAGGTATATAACTCAATGGTTTTTAGTATATTCACAGAGTTGTGCAACAATCATCATAGTTTTAAAATGCCTCCACTACCTCAAAAAGGAATCTCATACTCTTTAACTATCACCCCATAATTTCTCATTGCCTCCCGCCCCGTCCCAGTCCTAAGTGACCACTACTCTACTTTCTATCTCTAGTGATTTGCCTATTCTAGATATTTCATATAAATAGAATCATATATGTGATGTTTTGTGCCTAATTTTTGCACTTAACATGTTTTTGTTATCGAGTCCAAGTTCACTATGCTTGCTGCAAGACAGGTCAATGAATCCAAGACAAAATGTTGGGACAAGGAAGGGACAGTATTCAGGAGCTGGCTGACCAAGAAGATGGCAGGCTAGTGGCTCAAAATAACCATCTTTTGGGGGCCTGGATGTTGGGTTCTTTTATGGATCAGAGATGGAGGAGGTGAGGAAACAAAGTAAAAAGACTATTCAATTCTTGCAAATGTCCCCTTGAATGTGTTAGTTCCATTTCCTTGCAGTCCTTCCAGGTGGGCAGCTCAGGTTATCTCATGAGCCAGGCCATTATGTATGCCTACAATAACAAAAGTAGCAGGATGAGGGTTAAAGTCACAGAAGCAGATCCAAAATAAATTCAAAATTAGCCCTTCCCAGTTACATTTTCAAGGTTCATCCATGTTATAACATAAATCAGTACACTATTTCTTTTTATGACCAAATAATATTCCATTATATGGATATACCATATTATTTTATCCATTCACCAGCTGATGGACATTTGGGTTGTTTCCACTGTAAGCAATGCTATTGTTAACAATGGTGACTATCTGTTTGATACCTTGCTTTCAATCATTTTGGGTATATTCCCCAAAGTGGAATTACTGGGTCATATGGTAACTCTATGTTTAACTATTTGAGGAACCGCCAGCCTGTTTTCTACAAACACTGTATCATTTTACTTTCTCACCAAAAATGTATGAGGACTACAATTTCTCCACATCCTTGCTAATGCTTGTAACTGTCTGACCTTTTTGTTACAGCTATCTTAATGAGTGTGAAGTAGAATCCCATTGTGGTATTTATTTTCTAACCCCAAATGACTAATGATACTCAAATGATGTTGAGCTTCATTTCATATGCTCATTAGGAACTTATATAGTACCTTTGGGGAAATATCTATTCAAATTCTTTGTGTATTTTTTTTATAATTCAAAAAGACACATGCACCCCAATGTTTATTCCAGCACTGTTTACCACAGCCCAGACATGAAAACAACCTAGATGTACATTTACATATGAATGGTACATATCTGCAATCAAATATTACTCAACCACAAAAAGGAACGAATTTAAATCAGTTCTAATGAGGTGGACGAACCTAAAGCCTGTTATACAAAGTAAAGTAAGTCCAATAGAGAAAAACAAATATTGTATATTAACACATGTATATGGAATCTAGAAAAATAGTATTGATGAACCTATTTACAGAGAAGAAATGGAGAGCAGAAGTAGAGAATGGACTGGTAGACACAGCAGGGAAAGGAAAGAGTAGGACAAATTTAGAAACTAGCATTGACATGTCGTGTAAAATAGATAGTTACTGGGAAGTTGCTGTATAACACAGGGAGCCCAGCCTGGCACTCTGTGATGATCTAGAGGGATGGGATGGGAGGGTAGAGACATAAGAGGAAGAGGATATATGTATAACTATGACTGATTCACACGTGTATGGCAGAGACCACCACAACATTGTAAAGCAATTATGCTCCAATAAAAAATATAATTAAATTAAAAATACTTTGTGTATTTTTAAGCAAGTTGTTTATCTTTTCATTATTGAATTGTATTGTGTATTCTAGGTACAGTTCCCTGATGTAGGATTTGCAAATGCAGGCCAGGAAACCTTTTAAAATAAAGGAATTCCAAAATTTCTATTTAAATGTTTAGATGTTTCTTGAAAAAGCTAACGTTCCAGCAAACTTTGTTTTAAACTTTTCATAAAATTGGAGCTGAAACTCCAGGGGGAAAAGTTGACCACTGAATATAAGCAAAGCATAGTCAAAAATGCTACAAATCTTCTAAACAAGTTTATTTATGTTCTGATAAAATATAGCAGAATATCAACAACCCCAAATTTTATCAGTTCCTCTACATTAGTTGCAAAATGGAAATAGTAAAACAGAAATAGAAGGAAACCTCTAGCCATGGACTTCCCAGCCCCTTCTGACCACACAGAGCATTCCCACTCCAGGAAGAGCCAATCTCATATAGTCTTAGCAGTTTGGCAAGTTTTTCATCAGCTTCAAGGTACCATAAGACTTCCACAGACTTTCATCTAAGTCCTAACACTTTCTCTTATTTTGTATATCACTTGCTGGCCTTTTCCCATAAATATCTGGTCAATAGCATGTGATTATTTCAACAATGTGATTGAAGGGAAGAGGGTAGTTGCATATAAAACCAAACACTGAATTCCCCAGGCCATGTTACAGCTTTGAGGGCAGGACCACATAGATGTTGATACAGGCAGCCAGTGAGGGTCTCAGGATCATGAAGAAGACAGGAGACCTTACTTATACTAATTGTTATATTCAGTTTTTCATTCGGTTAATAATTGATATAGTTTCCCAGTAAGTGTTATTTCGCTACAGATATGTTATCCTGAGCTGGATACTTCAAACAGTAGGGGGATTCCAGCATTCTAGGTCACAGCAATAGTTAAGGATGAGACAGCTGGCTTAATTCAATATACTTGGAGGACTTCCTGTCTTGGGGGAAATGTGTGAATGTTTAGTGTGTTCCTTTGAGCTTTGTAATCCTCTTTCAGGAGAGTGGAAAGAAGCCAGAATCAATAGTCATAAAACCTGTTTCAGCCACGGCTCAGTGTGAGCTCAGTCCTACCTGTGCTGTTACTGGCAAGTCTCTGTGCCTCAATCTTCATATCTTTAAAATGAAAATGATGACTATACTTGATTAAATTGAATTGTGTGGTGGAGGAAATCCCTGGAGAAGGAAATGGCAACCCACTCCAGTATTCTTGCCTGGGAAATCCCATGGACAGAGGAGCCTGGTGGGCTACAGTCCATGGGGTCACAAAGAGTCAGACACGACTGAGCGACTGAACAAAAGCAAGTGGAGGAAATACAGGCACACCTCATTTTATTTCATTTCACTTTACTGCACTTCACAGACACTGCATTTGTTACAAGTTGAAGGTTTGTGGCAACACTGCACTGTCAGATAACTTGTTCAGTTACTCAGTATGTCTGACTCTTTGTGACCCCATGGACTGCAGCACACCAGGCTTCCCTGTCCTTCATTATCTCCCAGAGTTTGCTCAAACTCATATCCATTCAGTTAGTGATGCCATCCAACTATATCATCCTCTGTCACCCCCTTCTCCTGCCCTCAATCTTTCCCAGCATCATGGTCTTTTCCAGTGAGTCAGCTCTTTGCATCAGGTGGCCAAATTATGGGAGTATCAGCATCAGTCTTTCCAATGAATATTCAGGGTTGAGTTCCTTCAGGATGGACTGGTTTGATCTCCTTTTAGTCCAAGGGACTCTCAAGAGTTTTCTCCAACATCACATCTCAAAAGCATGAATTCTTAGGCTCTCAGCCTTCTTTATGGTCCAACTCTCACATCCGTACATGACCACTTGAAAAACCATAGCTTTGACTATATGGTCCTTTGTTGGCAAAGTGATGCCTCGGTTTTTAATATGCAGTCTAGGTTTGTCATAGCTTTTCTTCCAGGAAGCAAGTGTCTTTCAATTTTGTGTTTGCAGTCACTGTTCACAGTGATTTTGGAGTCCAAGAAAAAAATCTGCCACTGTTTCCATTTCCCCCCATCTATATGCAACATACAAAACCTAACTAAAAGAATATGTTGTATTTAGGAAAATGTGAATAGTTTACTTGCAGGAGACGGGGGTGAATAGCACAAGTGGAGAGGATTAGAAACAAGGCTCCAATAGAGAGCCTAATTATAAGCTTAGAGGGCCATGCTAAGGAGTTTAAATATGATCTTGTCAAAATTGAGAAGTTTTATGCAGAAGGGTACTGACTCCTATCTGTGTTGTTTAGAAAGATCACTCTTACAACAGTATGGGGAATAGGAGAAGAGAGACCAAGAACAGTTACGAACAGGTGGGAAGCAATTTGTTGATCTCATACAAACTTAAGATAGTGGTAGTTAGTGTAGAGAAAAGACAAATGTGGGTGGTATTTAGGAAGAATGGAGAGTGCTTGATGTGTGATTCAATATGGGGGGATGTGCAAGGGGAGGAGTAAAGGACCCTAACTTAGACAAGTGGATGAATTATGGAATCATTAACAAGAGAGGGGATACAAAAGGCTTGAGAACACATAATTTTGTTTGGGATATGTTGAGCTCCAAGTGCTCACAGCCCATCCATCTAGAGAAGCCTAGAAAAGTCAAATAGGTATTTACAGCTTGAAAAGAAGGGGCAAGAAGAGATCTGGATTGGATTTAATTATAGGCATCTAGAGATGGTTCAGTTCAGTTCAGTTCAGTTCAGTTGCTCAGTCGTGTCCGACTCTTTGCGACCCCATGAAACGCAGCACGCCAGGCCTCCCTGTCCATCACCAACTCCCAGAGTTCACTCAGACTCACGTCCATCGAGTCTGTGATGCCATCCAGCCATCTCATCCTCTGTCGTCCCCTTTTCCTCCCGCCCCCAATCCCTCCCAGCATCAGAGTCTTTTCCAATGAATCAACTCTTCGCATGAGGTGGCTAAAGTACTGGAGTTTCAGGTTTAGCATCATTCCTTCCAAAGAAATCCCAGGGCTGATCTCCTTTAGAATGGACTGGTTGGATCTCCTTGCAGTCCAAGGGATTCTCGAGTCTTTTCCAACTAGAGATGGTAACTGAAGCATAATACCAACTTAGGGAACTTAAGGAGAGAACACAGAGTGAGAAAATGGTGCCAGTAGTAATCCCTGAGCAACAAGCATTTCCAAGGAGCAGAGGAGGGAGAACACACAGAGATGACTGACTTAGGGTGACCAGGAAGGATGTTCAGTAGAGAAGACTTTAAGAAGCAGGGAACATTCAAAAGAACCAAATAGCTATCCATCCATGAGTGTGGGTAGGATAAGGATGAAGAACGGATTATTGAGGTTAACAATTAGATAGTATCTGGTCACGGCCAGGCCTAAGGCAATTTCAGTTGATGGAGAGAGAGCTGAAAAGTGACCGGAAGGCAATTATGAAGATACAGCAATGGTGAAATGCTCTTAGAAAGCTTGATGAAAGAACTGAGCAGGGAACTGGTTGCAAGAATAAAATGAGTCCAAGTGAGATAATGCATATGAAAGTGCTATAAAACAAATTCACAGGACAGTTATTCCAATAGGCAAGGGCTGTTCTCCAAAAAAGAAAAAAGGCACTCCCACCAGCAAGTCAATGAGTCATTAGGTAAAGGAAATGGAGTTCCTGTTATTATTCCTGTTTTCATGGAAATGGCAGCACTGTCCATTCATGTATGTTTTCAGAGATCTCATTAAGAAATTACTCCCTTGGTTTGATTTGGCAGTTTCCTTTGATACCCAGAGTGGAAGTGGGCAGCAAGGCATTGCATTAAGCAAAAGGTCACAACCTTGCCACTGCCTTTTAAACTAGGAGACTGAAGTCCTACCTATATAAAGACCAATCAAGGGGTTTTGATGACTTCTGAGCTGAATTGATCCTGATTTGGTATTGTGTTGACCGAGCCTGGGTCTCCCAATCAACCACAAAGTCCTTATATTAAACCACACATCACACACACTTTAGTAGTGAAAGAGAGAAAACAGAGATAGTACAACCCAGGATGAGGATTCTCAAGGAGAAAGCTTATAGGGAGAAACAGGGAGGGAGGGAAAAGAGAGAGAGAAAGAGAAACTCCTTTGTTATTGCATAAAAATATCAGGCTCTGGGAAACAATATTCAATATCTTTAAATAAACCATAATGGAAAAGAATATGGAAAAGAATATACAAAATAATATATATATACTTCAATTTAAAAATTAAATTTAAAAATATCAGGCAATGGGTAAGTGGGAATGTTCATAGAGGGAAAATTATGACCCATGACACTGGTTTTCTGCTCTTTTAGCATCCTCTGAAATAAGGAAGAAGAATCACTTTGACAACAACAATAATCTTTTTATATATAACTGACAAAACCCCTCCCCATCCATTCTGTCATTTGATCCTAACAATCCAACGAGGTAGGTCACGCAGTGATTAGAGTCCCCTTTTGCAGCTGCAGAAACTAAAGTGCAGGAGGCTACAAGTTATTTCTCGACATGGCACAGACTGTAAGTAGCAGAGCCAGGGCTCTGCCCCAGATCTCCTGCTTCTGGGTCCAGCACCGACTATATAGCCAGTCTAAACAAACAGCAGCCAAACAATTCTGTGGTCCTAGTGGCACCATGGATACAACACTAAGAAGGCAGAAACAGGTGCTCAAGGATATTTGGGGACATGTATATAAAGTCAGGTTTTTGTTCCTTAGAGTTAACTTTTTCTTCTTGAACTGCAGATCACTGACTTATCTTGTCTCTGATTTTCTGAACAATGCTCCTCCCTTTGTTAAATCTTCCTAGATTTCTTACTCATCTACCCCCACCCCCTACATTCAGCTGAGAAAAGCCACCGCACCTGTGAATCCCACATTTTGAAATGTGAATCACAATTTGGATTTATTTCTATGTCTATTATTACTGTCAGGATATAAGATGAGGTAAAATGGACACATTAGAGAAATGAATTCAGCATAATGAAGGTCATTTTAAATTGTGACTGCCCATTATACTACTCTTTGGCTGGCACTACAGACAGATGCCATGCAATAGATTATTTTTTTTTCTGATATCAAGTTAGCTTCTTGGCAAGCTAAGGCAGCTCATTAGTAATCTTGGATCTCATTCTATATTTGTGATTCAACACTAGATGTTGGCTAGTAGGTGAACTAGGCTTTGTGCCATTAAAATCCACAATGACATTTCCATACAAATCCTGATTATTGAGAGGGGAGTGCCCCTTCTTAAGATGCAAGTCTGTTTTACCCTGAATTAATAACCCTCGTGTAGGGTTAGCTGGGACTGGACATAGGAAAAAATGGGGCAGAATATGGAAGAGACAGAGGAGGAGGAAGAGGAGCCAAAACTATTTTAGTTTAAGAGTAACAGTTGCAAAGACCATTTTAAAAATAACCTAAAACAAGCTACAGAATAGTTTGGAGGGTATTCCTATAAAAGTCCAGAGTGGCATTGTTTCATGTGTGTACAGGAATGGTAATCAATTTCCTTTTGCTTGCAGGTGTGTGTGTGTGTGCACGGTAAGTTATGTCTAACTCTGCAATCCAATGCACTGTAGCCCACGAGGCTCCTCTGCCATGGGATTCTCCAGGCAAGGATACGGGAGTGGGTTGCCATTTCCTCCCCAGGGGATCTTCAGACTCAGGGATCAAACCCGCATCTGCAGCGTCTCCTGCACTGGCAGGCAGATTTTTTACAACTGAGTCACCTCGGAAGTAAATATTTTGCTTAGTTTATGTCCTAAGATTCTTTTTTAAGTAATCTAAGTTTTTATTCTCCAGGAGTTGATTCCTACAACATGAAGCAAATTAGAAGTTCCAAGAGGTTCTTTCTCTGACAACTAGTCTCCTTACTTCTAGTCTTTTCTTCATCACACACATTTGCACAGTGATATTCCCAGGAACACATTGAACCATAGGGTATTCTGGTTAAATGCTTCAGTGGTTCCACTAGTCACTCCTACACATCCTACCCTTTAGCCACCAAATTATAAACCATTCTGAACATACACTCTTACTCAGTGAGTAGTACATCTATTAATCTGTATCTCTGAGTTTGCCATAACAGAAATTCAACTCGGACAAGTTTAGACCAAAAAAAGGAAAATTACTGAAAGGATACTTGGATAAAGCTGAGGGAAGGGCAAGGATGCAGCTGCCCTTTATCTCAGAGATAAATTAACCCAGGAAAACACCATCTCTCTCAGTCTCTCTCTCTCACTTCCATTTCTGTCCTGTCTCTCACCCCACCTTCTGCTAAACTTTAGCTTCATTGTCTTTCATTGCATATGAGCATCCTTTATATGATGAAAACTATAACCAGGAGCGCCTCCTGAGTTTTATCTGTTACTACATCCACCAACAGATACTAAATCTATCAATCCTAGTTTAAAATACCTTAGGGAAGAATTTGATCTGCCCAGCTGAGAGACTTAATACAATCTTGTGGTTGGAGAGAGAACAGGCAATTTCCAGGAAAAGGGAAGGTTGTTGTACAGAGATGCCATAAGTGCCCACTGTGTTCTATCTGCTCCTGGGCCTTATCCCCATCTCTGCTTATTGTAGTTGTTCTCCTTTGTTCTATTTTGGCCTATATCCTCCTTTCATTTCTTGAAACTTCTATAGAACATGTTAATATCAACCATCAGATTGCTTTTTTATTTGACTATTTCATGCTTATTACTTTGTATGCTAGTGACATGGTAAGGGACAGAGACATACCTTGTAACTCTCTGAAGCCCTGCCACTGTTTCTCCAGCTGTTCTAATACACAGGAAGCTCACGTGCTTCCTGAGTTTAACTGAACATTTGTTAGATTTCCATGGCAGAGAACTTTAGATCAGAAATAATTCATCTACTCACTCCTAGCTTTAGCCACTCAATGGAAAGAATGGCATTTTACTTCATTTCATCCATTCATGCATCCATCCATTCATTGGAAAACATTTAATGAATTATTACCCTCTTTCAGTCTTGGTGTTAAGTGCTGAGGATACAGAAATTAATTAGATAACGCATCTGCCTGGAGGGTACAGTCTGGCTAGCAAATAGACATGAAGACTAATAAATCATCACCACACCAGGTAATGAGTGTGTAATGAGAGTACAGAGTGCTGTAGGAGCCCAGAGGAGGTGACTATAGGTGGGTCTCTGGTGTTGGCATTAGAACTCCAAAGAAACAACTTCATATCTAATTGATTGTAGCCCACATAAGATCACTCATCTTTGACAGTTTCCTTACAAGGTTGTGCGGCTCCCAAACAAGTGAAAGAAACCAAGAGAAGTAATTTTCTCTGTTCCAAATTCTTTTCTCGGGGTAGGATTCCATGTCCGGACTTTTTTGTTCTTATACACTTCCTGTGGAAACTTCTCACTCTCCCCTTGCACCAGCAGTCAGCTACCTTAGGAGAGCGTGACATGACTGTTCCTCCTTGCACAATCTTATCTAACGGAGCAAGACAGCCAGGAAATCAGGCACTCGAGTGAGGGGATCTTACAACCAGGACCTTCTGCCAAATTATTCCTCTTCTGATGTTCTTCTGTTTTAAATTTTACTGGTTATTGTTGTGGATGATGGGTAGACACTCAATATTTCCTCTGTAAAACTACTATGTAGAGGTAAAACTGCACTCTAATATGCAATTGTGGCTTGACTGAGATGTCAAGTAGATTTTGCTTCACAGCTATTGTAAGGAATCTGACCAGGGAAGACACTATCTGGAAGATCAGTCCGGCAGTTTGGAGTGCAGCTGCCCTTTCCATGGTCCTGATTTGTAACCAGTAGTTTTGTAAATTCCAGTCCATCGGAGACTCTGGCTAGGCAAACCCTCTTTACTTACCAACTACTAAACATGCAAGAAACTACCCTTTGAAGGTTTCACATGTGATGGGAGCGCAACCAGGGCAGCAATGGAGGGAGAACAGAGGAGAGCCAAGCAGCCTTCATCACAGGTCCAGGGAAACAAGGAGGGTCTCTACTAACCATCTGGCATTTTTAGACATTTATTTTCTTGTCACAGATGTTGCTTCGGAATCCAGCCACACCTTCACCATGCCAACACTCCCACACAGCTGTTCTTGGGAACTGGACGAACAAATCACACTAACGATGTGCCCAGCTGCAATCTTAACTCTCAGTAGGCATGAAACCACATCCAGGGAATTACTTGATACTCTGCTTGGGGCATTTCTGCCCCACTTAAGATACCAGGAGAGGTGCCACCACCTGTGCTAGAGCAAGCAAGGCAAGGTTTGGCCCCGAGCATGGCAGCTGACTGCAACATTCACAGGATGCTGCATCAAGCACTTCACCTGCTCACTAGCATTTAGTAATGAGAACCAGATATGTGAATCCAACAGAGCCCTTATGTTTACCCTGAGTGGCTCGTCAGTACACACAGGAACTAAAACTGCCATTATGCTGTATTTGCTATCACAGTGGTTTGGCACCCAAACATTTAAATTTTCACTAGATCAATAAAATTTTCCTTGTCACAGACCTCAGCTCTTAGGGAAGATCACTTCTGGATACTTTATCAATAGACTCTTGGGTTGGTTATTTTCTCTTATTTAAGGCAGATCTTGGAGACTTAGTTTGCTAAGTTCTTACTCCAGAATCCTTCTGCTCTTCCCATTTTCTGATACATGTAACTTATTCCTCACTTTTTTAAGGGTTACCTTGATGTAACCCTTGTATTAAATAGCTTCTTCAGATGATCTGGAGGGAAGATGTGGGGTGGGAGGTGGGAGGGGGTT
>SJYX01001449.1:31614-51189 GCA_006410675.1 Oreotragus oreotragus
GAAATGAATTGCCAGTCTATGTTCAATGCAGGATGCAGGATGCTTGGGGCTGGTGTATGGGGATGATCTGGAGGGAAGATGTGGCGGGGGAGGTGGGAGGGGGGTTCATGTTTGGGAGTTCGTGTAAAAAAAAAAAATAAATACAAAAAAATAATAATAATAATAATAAAAAAATAAAATAAAACCAGCTTGAACATCAGGGAAAAAAAAATAATAATAAATTACTGAAAGGCAAACGAAGGAACAGCAAGCAGCAAAGAAACACGTTCTGGTTTTGAATCTTGTGGACACATTTTAAATGGTTCAGTGGACTTTCCTGCTGGTTCAGTAGTAAGGAATCTGCCTGCCAAAGCAAGAGACATGAGTTCAGCTCCCAGTTCAGGAGGGTTTCTAAACCCATGCTCCACATCTATTGAAACTATCCTCTAGAGCCTGGGAACCAAAACGATTGACCTCATGCACCACAACTACTAAAGTGCTTGCAGCCTAGAGCCTGTGCTCTGCAAGAGAAGCCACCACAATGAGAAACCCATGCACCGCAACAAAGAGTAGCCCCTGTCAGCTGCAACTAGAGAAAGCCTACACAGAAGACCCACCACAGCCAAAAATAAATAAATAGAATTATAAATGACTGGTGAGGTGAGGTGAAGTCTCTCAGTCGTGTCCGACTCTTTGCGACCCCGTGGACTGTAACCTACTAGGTTTCTCTGTCCATGGGATTCTCCAGGCAAGAATACTGGAGTGGGTTGCCATTTCCTTCTCCAGGGGATCTTCCGACCCAGGGATCGAACCTGGGTCTCCTGCATTGAAGGCAGACACTTTAACCTCTGAGCCACCAGGGAATGAATGCAAAAGTAGGAAGTCAAGAAACACGTGGAGTAACAGGCAAATTTGGCCTTGGAAAGCGGAATGAAGCAGGGCAAAGACTAAGAGTTTTGCCAAGAAAATGCACTGATCATAGCAAGCACCCCCTTCCAACAACACAAGAGAAGACTCTATACACGGACATCACCAGATGGTTAACACCAAAATCAGACTGATTATATGCTATGCAGCCAAAGACGGAGAAGCTCTATACAGTCAACAAAAACAAGACCAGGAGCTGACTGTGGCTCAGATCATGAACTCCTTATTACCAAATTCAGACTTAAATTGAAGAACGTAGGGAAAACCACTAGACCATTCAGGTATGACCTAAATCAAATCCCTTATGATTATACAGTGGAAGTGAGAAATAGATTTAAGGGCCTAGATCTGATAGATAGAGTGCCTGATGAACTATGGAATGAGGTTCGTGACATTGTACAGGAGACAGGGATCAAGACCATCCCCATGGAAAAGAAAGGCAAAAAAGCAAAATGGCTGTCTGGGGAGGCCTTACAAATAGCTGTGAAAAGAAGAGAAGTGAAAAGCAAGGGAGAAAAGGAAAGATATAAGCATCTGAATGCAGAGTTCCAAGCTCTATACAGTCAGCAAAAACAAGACCAGGAGCTGACTGTGGCTCAGATCATGAGCCCCTTATTGCAAAATTCAAGCTTAAATTGAAGAAAGTAGGGAAAACTTCTATGCCATTCAGGTGTGACCTAAATCAAATCCCTTGATTATACAATGAAGGTGACGAACAGATTCAAGCATTAAATCTAGTAGACAGAGTGCTTGAAGAACTATGTATGGAAATTCATAACATTGTACATGAGGCAGTGACCAAAATTATCCCCAAGAAAAAGAAATGCAAGAAGACAAAGTGGTTGTCTAAGGAGGTTTTACAAATAGCCAATGAAAGAAAAGAAGTGAAAGGCAAGTGGGAAAGGGAAAGATATACTCAACTAAATGCAGAGTTCCAGAGAATAGCAAGGAGAGATGAGAAGGCCATCTTTAATGAACAGTGCAAAGAAATAGATGAAAACTATAGAACGGGCAAGACTTAGTGAACTCTTCAAGAAAATTGGAGATACAAAGGGAACATTTCATATAAGGATGAGCACAATAAAGGACAGACCAGTAAGCACCTAACAGAAGCAGAGATATTAAGAAGAGACGGAAAGAATACACAGAAGAACTATACAAAAAAGGTCATAATGACCTTGATAACCACAATGATGTGGTCACTCACCTAGAGCCAGATATCCTGGAGTGTGAAGTCACGTGGGCCTTAGGAAGCATTATTACAAACAAAGCTAGTGAAGGTGACGGAATTCCAGCCAAGCTATTTAAAATCCTAAAGGATGATGCTGTTAAAGTGCTGCAGTCAATATGTCAGCAAATTTGGAAAATTCAGCAGTGGCCACAGGACTCTTAAAGGTCAGTTGTCATTCCAATCCCAAAGAAGGGCAACACTAAAGAATGTTCAAACTACCATACAATTGTACTCATTTCACATGCTAACAAGGTTATGCTCAAAATCCTTCAAGCTAGGCTTCTATAGTATGTGAACTGAGAATTTCCAGATGTACAGGCTAGATTTAGAAAAGGCAGAGGAGAAGCAAGGAAGTTACAAAAAACCTTTTAACTCTGCTTAATTGACTACACTAAGGCCTTTGACTGTGTGAATTACAACAAACTACGTAAAACTCTTAAAGAGATGGGAATACCAGACCACCTTACCTGTCTCCTGAGAAACTTGTATATGGTCAAGAAGCAATAGTTAGAACCAGACATGAAACAACTCACCAGTTCCAAGTTAGGAAAGGAGTGCAACAAGGCTGTATATTGTCACCCTGCTTATTTAACTTATATGCAGAGTACATCATGCAAAATGGTGGCTTGGATTAATCACAAGCTAGAATCAAGATTGCCAGGAGAAATATCAACAACCTCAGACATGCCAATCATACCACTCTGATGGTAGAAAGTGAAGAGGAACTAAAGAGTTTCTTGATAAGGGTGAAAGAAGAGGGTGAAAAAGCTGGCTCAACATGAAACTCAACATGAAAAAAATGAAGATCATGCCATCCTGTACCATCACTTCATGGCAAATAGAAGGGGAAAAAATGAAAGCAGTGACAGGTTTTTATTTTCTTGGCCTCCAAAATTACTGCAGACAGTGACTGCAGCCATGAAATTTAAAGTTGCTGCTCCTTGGAAGAAATGCTATGACAAACCTCAACAGTATATTAAAAAGCAAAGACATCGCTTTGCCAACAAAGGTCCATATAGTCAAAGATATGGCTTTTACAGTAGTCATGTATGGATGTGAGAGTTGAACCATATAGAAGGCTGAGTGCAAAAAACTTGATGGTTTTGAATTGTGGTGCTGGAGAAGGCCCTTGAGAGTCCCTCTGCACAGCAAGGAGATCAAACCAATCAACCCTGAATTTTCATTGGAAGGACTAATCCTGAAGCTGAAGCACAAATGCCTTGGCCACCTGATGTGAAAAGCCAACTCATTAGAAGAGATCCTTATGCTGGGAAAGATTGAGGGAAGGAGAAGAAGCAGGTGACAGAGCATGAGATGGTTGGATAACATCGCTGACTCAATTGACATGAATTNAAAAAGCAAAGACATCGCTTTGCCAACAAAGGTCCATATAGTCAAAGATATGGCTTTTACAGTAGTCATGTATGGATGTGAGAGTTGAACCATATAGAAGGCTGAGTGCAAAAAACTTGATGGTTTTGAATTGTGGTGCTGGAGAAGACCCTTGAGAGTCCCTCTGCACAGCAAGGAGATCAAACCAATCAACCCTGAATTTTCATTGGAAGGACTAATCCTGAAGCTGAAGCACAAATGCCTTGGCCACCTGATGTGAAAAGCCAACTCATTAGAAGAGATCCTTATGCTGGGAAAGATTGAGGGAAGGAGAAGAAGCAGGTGACAGAGCATGAGATGGTTGGATAACATCGCTGACTCAATTGACATGAATTTGAGCAAACTCTGAGAGATAGTGAAGGACGCAGGAAGCTGGTGCTGCTTCAGTCCATGGGGTTACAAAGAGTCAGACACAATTTAGTGAGTGAACAACAGCAAAATCTGTAGGTGATGGCCTGATGAGTGACTTTTTTATCTATATTCCTAATTTTACAGCAGGAAATTTACATTGCTTTTGTAATTTACAAAGCAATACTAGAGACTTACACACCATATCAGAAAGGAGCTTAGTAGAAGTTAGCTACCGAGGAGCATGCCAGCAGCTGCCACTGGAGCAGAACTGCTTACACACAGAACTAACAAACCCCACATTTCCTTAGTGACTTAATGTAATCGTTTCTTTTTCTGATGATTCTGCGGTTTGTACAGGGCCCAGTAGGGATGGCTTGTTACTGCTCCATGTGGCACTAGCTGAGACAGCCAACTAGGGCTGAAGGATACACCTTCAAAATGACACATTCACAAGGCTGGCAAAATGTTGGTAGCAGCCATGTGGGTTACCGGTTAGGGCTGTTTGCCAGGAGTCTTGTTTCTTTTTCTCATGGACATTTCCACAGGCCTTCTTGGTCTTCACAGCAGAATGCTGGGTTCCAAGAAACCCAGGTGGAAGCTGGAAGGCTTAGGAGCAAAATTCCCAGAACATTACCTGGACGAGCCCAGATTCAAGAGGAAGAAAATCAGACTCTGCCTTTTGATAGGAGAAATAGCAAAGAATTTTTAATCCACCACTCATGGGAACAGAAGTAGCTTTTCCACTTGGCCAAGGATGCAAATCCTGGTGAAGGCTGGATATACTTTGATTTCCCATGATTCACCCCTGAGGTATTATGTTATCATAACCATTATCCAAATAAAGAAGTGTCTGTTTTATGTAAGAATGAAGAAACCATGCTCAGTTAAAAAAAAAAAAAGTTGTTAGATGTTTTTCATTTCTGAAATCTTCATTTTAAAAGATTGTAATTCCAGGGCAGCAGCTCCTATTGTGGTTTCCCATTATCCATCTTTTTGAAATTGGGTACAAACAGCACAAGTTGACACCACTGCTTGCATACATAAGACTCTATAGGTTCTAATCTTTCCAACTTCTTGGCCTTTGTTCTTTCTATCCTCTTTGCCTAAAATGCCTTTCCATAGCAACGTCCTTCCTACTCCTTCTTCAAAGCCCTGCTTGAGTCCTGCTTCCCTCAGATAAAATTTCCCTCTGCATCACCCTGTCTATATATGTTTTAGCAACTATCATAGTTTGCCTTTCTAGCACAGGCCCTTTCCCTTAATAGATGTACTGTAGATATTCACTTAATGGATAAATAAATGAGTGCTAGAGTTGCTTGTATGACTGTCTTCTTTACTGAGCTAGTCCTTGACAGACAGGCTCTACATTATAGTAATCTCTCTACAGTCTCACTCCATCCTACAAGTAATAAAGAACGTGCATTGAGTCTTTCCTTCTTTCCTTCCTCCTTTCCTTCCTCCTTCCCTCCTTTCTGCCTCTCAAAAAACACATATTCAAGCCCTAATTTCTGCCAGCCATTATGGTAGTCCTTAACCTTGTGGAGCCTATATTCTGATGGAAGTGACATACAGGTAAACAAAGCAATTCTAAACTGTGATAAGTGATACAAAGAAAAATAACAGTATCCTCTGAAAGAGAATAAGAGAGGGTAACATTTACCTAGACCTAAAGAAAGAGCAGGAGTCAGCCAGGTGAAGAGTAGGGGTTTAATAAAGACTGACTTAAGTGTATTTATTGGTTGCTATGGGTGGATGATAGTCCAAATTTATCCAAATTTAACACTTTAGCTTTCTCCATTGCAGTTCATAAGTCTGTTGCTTTTAAAGAAAAACAAGATTGAAGATTACTGTATTTGCATGAAATGATGTGATACGTGGTATTTACTTCAAAATAATCTCAAAGTGAATAAATAAGTTATAGGTGAAACAAGGCTGGACATGAGTTGATAATTGTTGAAACTGGATGATAGGTATATAGGAGTTTATTATACCATTTAATATACTTCTGCATATTTTAGAGATTTTTTATAACAAAGGTTTTTAAGAAGTGTATTTGCTGACATAGTCTCTTCATATTTTCCCTAAAACTCTTAGTTATCAATAATGCAAAAGAGAGAGGAGGTGCTATAACAGAGAGTTGAAGAAGCAGGAAGTTGTAGAGGATCATGGTGGGGAGTGTTTCGAAGATTTCTAGATGTGAAGGAATTCTAAAGTAGTGCTTCATGAATGTGCAGAAACTGCTAGTTTCCCCTGTTTCCGTAGTAACAGAATGTCCAATTTTTACCTGAGTACATAGGCAGTCAGCATAAAAACTACATTTCCCATCCCAATTTGCAGCTAAGTGAGGCTATCTGATAAGGTCGTGACTCACTGGACATGAACAAAAGTGAATTATTCAACTTACAATGTGTGCCCTTAAAGAGAAGTAGCACCTCTTCCCTTCTCACTGGCAGGAATGGAAACCTAGTCATAAGCATGATGACAGCATCTCTGGGAAAGCTAAGCCAAAAAAAATAAGGAGCCTGGGCCGTAGACAGACCCACCAGAGCAAGGTCATCAAGGCAGCTCAGGCCTTTATGTTTAAGCTCATGTTGTTTTGAGTCTCACATTTAGGCAAACCTGTTCTCAACTAATGCAGTGAATCAGATTGCAAAGGAAGAAGGAAATGTTAGTGCAAAATGTATGCTTTTAGAGAAAGCTTCCTCTGGATCAGAAAATCCTAATGCAAATCAATCAGAATGTCCCCTTAAAGAAAAACAGCCTGTAAACATGCTATCAAATGCAAAGAGTACAGATACCAAATTAAGAGTGTTGACACATATGCTTACCCCAATATAGAACAAGGTACATATTGTAGATAAATCACAGATTTAGAAAATATCTGCAACAAGGATGACAAATGAGTTCATGACATCATTTACAAGAAGCTTCTGAAAACTAAAAAGAACAAGGCACATAATTCCACATAACATTGGCAAAATATATGGACAGTCAGTTTAGATAACAGCTAATCCAAAGGGCTAACGAACATATGGAAAGATGTTCAAACTCACTCTTAGAGAAGTGAGAAATAATGTAATGGTGACATAGCACATTATGTTAATCAGACTGGCAACATAGTGTAGCAACATCTATTTCTTATATGTGTTAGTTGAAAAACCATTATGGCCTTTTGATAAAACAATCTGGCAATGGCTATAAAATGTAAAATATATGTGCTCATCTACTGAGCAATCACTTCTCAGAAGATAATGTGGATTAAAAGCACCAATACATAATGATATACATGAAAAAAAAAATGCTGGAGCCAATGTACTTCTTTCTCTTTGGATTCAAACTAAGAAATGACAAGGAGATTGAGCAGTGATGGAATTGAAAATGACAGAGGAATAAACAGGCAATAAATGTTACTTGGGAATATAGGCATTGAGGATAGTAGAGTTGCTATTGGAGGTGTTTTGGTGGCTCAGAGGTTAAAGCGTCTGCCTCCAATGCGGGAGAACCAGGTTTGATCCCTGGGTCGGGAAGATCTCCTGGAGAAGGAAACGGCAATCCACTCCAGTATTCTTGCCTGGAGAATCCCGTGGACAGAGAAGCCTAGTAGGTTACAGTCCACGGGGTCGCAAAGAGTCAGACACGACTGAGCGACTTCACCACCTTCACCTTGGTTTATGACAGGATCCAAGAAAGTAGGTAGCCCCCCAAGAGCACCTGAGCTGCAGTTTAGTACAAATTCATCTGTGTTCTAAGAAGAAGACACCTTTTTTCCCCCCAGCTTTAGTGAGATATAATTGACATATAACAAAGTGTAAGTTTAATGGCTACAATGTGCTGATGTGATAGATATATATATTGCAAGCCTGGTGTGTGCAAAGAGTCAGAGACGACTGAGCGACTGGACAACAACAATGTTGCAAAATGACTGCCAGAGTAAGGCCAGTTAACATAGCCATCACCTCTCATAGTTATATACGCGCAGGGCAGTGTGGGTGTGGGTGTGGTGAGAACATTTAAGATACACTCTCAGCAATTTTCAAGCACGTAATACATTATATCCCCCTAATTTACTCATCTTATAACTGGAAGTGTGTACCTTTTGACCATTATCACCCAATTTCCCTCTTCCCACTGCAACTCTACTCTGTTTCTGAGTTTATTTTTTTTATTTCACATATAAATGAGATCATTCAGTATTTGTCTTTCTCTGACTCAAGTCACTTAGCCCTCAAGATCCATCCTTGTTGCTTGAAATTGAATTTTCTTCTATTTATGGCTGAATAACAGTTTATATTATTTAGAAAATATTATATATAATAATAATGTTACACATCAATGTTTATATATTAATTATTAGTATCAACAATCAACATACTCTATTAGTGCATGCTGTGTCCAACTCTATGAAACCCTATAGATGGCAGCCCACCAGGCTCCTCTGTCCATGGGATTCTCCAGGGAAGAATACTGGAGTGGGTTGCTATGCCCTCCTCCAGGAGATACATATCCTCCAGGATATATATAATCCTGCTTTTTCAAAGGTTTGTTTTACACCAGTTAGCTTTTAGTACCAATTTTTGTTAGTTAAAAGAAATCTAAAGAAGACTTTTCACATATATGAAAAAAGGCAAAAAGTGAGAATAGCATTCAGCATCTGTTTTAGAGTGGCACCACCAAGCTTCTTCCCCATTAACTATACTCAGTATCTTAGCACCAAGTCATCATAGTTTGAACTGTGTGTGAGCATCTGTGCTTTATCTAGATTTATTTCATGCACCTGTTAGTGAGATTTGTGTATCGTAAGGTAATTGCTGCTTCATTTTAGGCCTTTTCAGCTTAAGGTTTCATAGGAACATTCTGCTTTCAAGTAGTGAGAGAAACCTGTACAGGATATCTTCCTTATCCATTCATCCATCAACAGATACTTATTTCCATACCTTGGCTATTGTAAATAATGAAACAATGAACTTGAGGGTGCAGCTATCTTTCCCTATGGAAATGATTTCATTCCTTTAGGATATACACCTAGAAGTGGGTTACTGAATCATGAAGTGAAGTGAAGTTGCTCAGTCATGTCCAACTCTCTGCGACCCCATCAACTGTAATTTACCAGGCTTCTCCATCCATGGGATTTTCCAGGCAAGAAGATTGGAGTGGATTGCCATTTCCTTCTCCAGGGGATCTTCCCAACCCAAGGATCAATTTTTAATTTTTTGAGGAATCGCCAAACCTTTTCCATAAGGCTGCACCGTATACAAAAGTAAACTCAAAATGGATTAAAGACCTAAAGACCAGAAGCTATAAAATTCCTAAAATAAAATATAGGCAGAACATTCACTGACAAAAATTGCCATAATATTTTTTTGGATTCACCTCCTAAGGCAAAGAAAACAAATATAAACAAATGGGACCTAATCAAATTTAAAAGCTTTTACACAGCAAAGGAAAACATCAACACAGCAAAAAGACAAACTACTGAATTGGAGAAAATATTTGCAAATTATATGACTGACAGGGATTAATATCTAAAACATACAAACAACTCATACAACTCAATACCAAATATAAACAGAATAAAAATTGGCAGACGAACAGAACGGACATTTTTTTCAAAGAGAACATGCAGATGGCCAACCAGCACATGAAAAGATGTGCAACATCACTAATCATCAGAGAAATCAAATAAAACCACAGTGAGGTATCACCTCACACCTGTCAGAATGGTTATCATCAAAAAGAATACAAATAACAAATATCAGCTATGGCATGGAGAAGGGAACCTTAGGACACTGTTTGTGGGAATATAAATTGGTGTAGCTACTATGGAAAATAGTATGGAAGTTCCTCAAAATTTATCTACGATAAAAATGTAGCTATCATATGATCCAGCAATTCCACTAATACATATATATTTGAAGAAAATGAAAACACTAATTCAAAAAGATACATGTACTCCAATGTTCTTAGCAGCATTATTTACAACTTCCATCATATGAAAGAAATCTCAGTTTCCACCAACAGATGAATGGATAAAGAAGATATGAGAGATATGTAATGAAATATTATTCAGCCATAAAAAATAAAATTTTGCTATTTATAACAATATGGATGAAACTGGAGGGCATTAGGCACAGTGAAGTATGTCAAAAAAGAAAGATAAGTATTATATCATTTATATGTGGAATCTAAAAAATTTTTTAAAATAAATGAATACAGAAACACAAAATAGAAACAGAGTCACAGATATAGAGAACAAACTAGTGGTTATCAACAGGGAGAGAAAAAGGGGGAAGGGGCAAGATAGAGATACAGGACTAAGTACAAACAATTATCTACAAAGTAAGTAAGATACAAGGATATAATGTATAGCACAGCACATACAGCCATTATAATAATTTTAAATGGAGTATAATCTATGTTTGGGAGTTCGTGTAAAAAAATAAATAAATACAAAAAAAAAAATTAAAACATCATCAAATAAAACNGAAACACAAAATAGAAACAGAGTCACAGATATAGAGAACAAACTAGTGGTTATCAACAGGGAGAGAAAAAGGGGGAAGGGGCAAGATAGAGATACAGGACTAAGTACAAACAATTATCTACAAAGTAAATAAGATACAAGGATATAATGTATACCACAGCACATACAGCCATTATAATAATTTTAAATGGAGTATAATCTATAAAATTATTCAATCACTATGTACAATTAAAACTAATATAATATTATAAATCAACTATACTTCAATTAAAAAATGAGAGAATATGTAATAGCAGAATATCAATACACTAATCATCACAGAAGAAAACATGACAAAGGCATTAAAACATCCTTTTGAGCAATACTGCTACTGCTGAGTCGCTTCAGTCGTGTCCGACTCTGTGCAACCCCATAGAGGGCAGCCCACCAGGCTCCGCCGTCCCTGGGATTCTCCAGGCAAGAACACTGGAGTGGGTTGCCATTTCCTTCTCCAATACTAAATGTATGCAAACTAGTCATGTATTTCATGCTCCTCTGAGTTCTGGGCTAAATGAGTAAAGGTGAATTAAAAATAAACATAAACAAATTGTACATAAACAATACAATCCTAAAATTGTTGAACACACATAATATAAAGGCAACAAAGAGGTGTTTAAACAGTTAAGCACACAGACCTGGAAAAATAGATAATTAACTGTTTACAGTGGATTTCTCTGGGTGTTGGATGACAATATTTTTCTTCATACTTTTTTAAAGTTTCTAAATATTCACAGTTAAGTCTGGTTTTGTTTTCTAGTCAGAAAATAAAGTGTTACAAAAAAATAGCCCAGAATCTGACTATGTGCCTCCTCCAATTTCTTACTCAGTGAGAAATGAAAGCCAGGCAGAGGATATGACTACAGAACCAGAACTGGATGGTACTTTTTTCCAAAGCCCTTGATTAATATCATCCGACTCAATTGTGCTTCACTTCATATACTCTTTAGCTCAGCACTAGAGGACTAGAACACTGACTTTCACTGCTCAGGGTCACCTTATATGGATTTAAGTTATTTAACCAATTGTTCATATGTTTTAATTCTCAACTGTGAAGTCCAACTTCCAGTCCTTTGGTCTCCTATAGTGTGCCTCATCCAGCACTGGATATAGCTTTTGTAAAAATGAAGACATTAAAAAGTTGAATGAAAAACCCTCTCTTGAATAGAAAGTACACAGTTTTTCATCCCATCAGGCACTCTTTACATAAAAAGGGTGAAATTGAAATTTGAAGATCAAAACTATTTCTACGGGAAATGAGATTTTCTTTAGCAATCAAGAAAAGGCTTGAGGCATACTTATTAAAAGAATTATTTTGCTCATCCAAAGTCATCATAGCTAAAGTGTTTTTGTTTGCTTGTTTTTTAAGTGGTAAACATCAGTAGAGGTATTTGCAGAGGAAGAAAATCTCCACTATAGCAATTTCAGAATTTCACAGATAGGTGAAATGGTGAATCAGAACAGTAGATATACAGTTTGATAGAACTGTGTAATGAAGGTAGACATTTTTAACTTTAGAAGTTAACATCTAAACAATCACAGATAGACTGAAAACTTTGTCAACGTTGTATCAGTTCTTACACACGGACATGACAAATGCAAGACAGAATAGAGAAAATAAGCACATGATGACAGAGCAGGTGGCCTAATGGTTACAGACGTGGAAGCTGAAGTCTGACGCCAGAGCGGAAATCTCACATCCACCATCACTAGCTTTCTAACTCTCAGAAAGTCACTCAGGTTTCTCTGCTGTAAGATGAGATAATAACAGTACATATCCCACGCAGCTCTTGTAAAAATAAAATAAAACTACATAGTAAGTTTAATAAATACTAGTTGATTTAGATTATGAGGTGGAAAACATAACTATTTCAGTGAAATCCATTTCATTTGCTTCACATCATCATAAAAAGCTGAATTACTATTTTAAATTTAAACATTAGTTCGAACAGGAGTCATGTATGCAGGGCCCTACTTGAGGTTCTCCAGTCTAGAGGTGAGCTGTGGACATTTTCTTTCCAGAGCCTCAGTGGTGTCATGAGGAGGTCTGCTGGATAAGGTTTACATTCTCTGACTGCTTTCAAATTCCTATGATCTATACAGCTGAGAGGGGAAAAAAGAAAAGTGCTTTAATACTGCTGCTTACAAAATATTTTCACAGTAGGAACTGAAATAATGGATCATTTCAACATATTTATGTAACAGTTAAACAAAGAGCAAGTACAATTTCCCAGTGGGAGAGCTACAGAAGTAAAAACTGATCAAAACAAAGAATTTTCAGGATGTATGCATACTAAAGCTTCAGTGAACAGAATAAAAACCTTGAAAATCCAATCCTGATGCTGAAGAGAAAATAAATAAATAAAATTTTTCCCCCTCTGCATGTATCCTCCTTCAGTTTCATAGAGAGATGGAAGGTACACTGATGATGATGCTGCTGCTGCTAAGTCACTTCAGTCGTGTCTGACTCTNCATACTAAAGCTTCAGTGAACAGAATAAAAACCTTGAAAATCCAATCCTGATGCTGAAGAGAAAATAAATAAATAAAATTTTTCCCCCTCTGCATGTATCCTCCTTCAGTTTCATAGAGAGATGGAAGGTACACTGATGATGATGCTGCTGCTGCTAAGTCACTTCAGTCGTGTCTGACTCTGTGTGACCCCATAGACGGCAGCCCACCAGGCTCCCCCATCCCTGGGATTCTCCAGGCAAGAATACTGGAGTGGGTTGCCATTTCCTTCTCCAATGCATGAAAGAGAAAAGTGAAAGTGAAGTTGCTCAGTCTGTCCGACTGTTAGCGACCCCATGGACTGCAGCCCACCAGGCTACTCCGTCCACTGGATTTTCCAGGCAAGAGATAAAATTAACTCCACAGACACATTACATCTTTACACCTTTTAACCTTATACTATAATTTAACCAGTATTAACTTATGATGTAATGTAACAACTAGAAGCTGGTAGAGTTTTGAAGATTTTTTAAAATCTCATATGTGCCATCTAGGAATTTATTTATGTATGTCTGTGTGCTGGTCACTGACTGATTCTTTGCAACCCCATGGGCTGTAGCCTGCCAGGCTCCTCTGTCCATGGGATTCTTCAGGCAAGACTATTGGAGTGGATTGTATTCCCTTCTCCAGAGGATTTTCCTGACCCAGGGATCGAACTCTGGGTCTCCTGTATTGCAGGCAAATTCTTTACCATTTTAGCTACAGGGAAATCCTTAAAGTTGCTCAGTCATGTCTGACTCTTTGCAATCCCATGAACCGTACACTCCATGAAATTTTCCAGGCCAGAATACCGGAGTGAGTAGCTGTTCCCTCCTCCAGGGGATCTTCCCAACCTGGGATCAAACCCAGGTCTCCCATATTGCAGGCAGATTCTTTAGCAGCCATAAGGGAAGCCCAGGAATACCGGAGTGGGTAGCCTATCCCTTCTCCAGCGGATCTTCCCAACCCAGGAATCGAACCAGAGTCCCCTGCATTGCAGGTGGATTCTTTATCAATGGAGCTATCAGGGTAGCCTCATTTATATATTTATAATATATCAGAGAAGAAGGCATCAGTTCAGTTCAGTTCAGCTCAGTCGCTCAGTCATATCCAAATCTTTGTGACCCCATGAATCGCAGCACACCAGGCCTCTCTGTTCATCACCATCTCCCGGAGTTCACTCAGACACACGTCCATCGAGTCCGTGATGCCATCCAGCCATCTCATCCTCGGTCGTCCTCTTCTCCTCCTGCCCCCAATCCCTCCCAGCATCAGAGTCTTTTCCAATGAGTCAACTCTTTGCATGAGGTGGCCAAAGTACTGGAGTTTCAGCTTTAACTTCATTCCTTCCAAAGAAATCCCAGGGCTGATCTCCTTCAGAATGGACTGGTTGGATCTCCTTGCAGTCCAAGGGACTTTCAAGAGTCTTCTCCAACACCACAGTTCAAAAGCATCAATTCTTCGGTGCTCAGCCTTCTTCACAGTCCAACTCCACATCCATACATGACTACTGGATAAACCATAGCCTTAACTAGACGGATCTTAGTCGGCAAAGTAATGTCTCTGCTTTTGAATATACTATCTAGGTTGCTCACAACTTTTCTTCCAAGGAGTAAGCGTCTTTTAATTTCATGGCTGCAGTCTCCATCTGCAGTGATTTTGGAGCCCCTCCCCCAAAATAAAGTCTGACACTGTTTCCACTGTTTCCCCATTTATTTCCCATGAAGTGATAGGACTGGATGCCATGATCTTCGTTTTCTGAATGTTGAGCTTGAAGCCAACTTTTTCACTCTCCTCTTTCACTTTCATCAAGAGGCTTTTTATTTCTTCTTCACTTTCTGCCATAAGGGTGGTGTCATCTGCATATCTGAGGTTATTGATATTTCTCCCGGCTATCTTGATTCCAGCTTGTGTTTCTTCCAGTCCAGCGTTTCTCATGATGTACTCTGCATAGAAGTTAAATAAGCAGGGTGACAATATACAGCCTTGACGGACTCCTTTTCCTATTTGGAACCAGTCTGTTGTTCCATGTCCTGTTCTAACTGTTGCTTCCTGACCTGCGTATAGGTTTCTCAAGAGGCAGGTTAGGTGGTCTAGTATTCCCATCTCTTTCAGAATTTTCCACAGTTTATTGTGATCCACACAGTCAAAGGTTTATAGTCAATAAAGCAGAAATAGATGTTTTTATGGAACTCTCTTGCTTTTTCCATGATCCAGAGGATGTTAGCAATTTGATCTCTGGTTCCTGTGCCTTTTCTAAAACCAGCTTGAACATCAGGGAGTTCACGGTTCACGTATTGCTGAAGCCTGGCTTGGAGAATTTTGAGCATTACTTTACTAGAATGTGAGATGAGTGCAATTGTGCGGTAGTTTGAGCATTCTTTGGCATTGCCTTTCTTTGGAATTGGAATGAAAACTGACCTTTTCCAGTCCTGTGGCCATTGCTGAATAAGGCATACAATATACATTATATATAACAAGGTACATTAAAATATATGGTATTTTTAAACACTATAGACTATGATGGGCATCGCTAGTGGCTCAGCAGTAAAGAATCTGCCTGCAATACAGGAGACAAGGGTTCAATCCCTGGATCAGGAAGATCCTCCAGAGAAGGAAATGGCAACCCACTCCAGAATTCTTGCCTGGGAAAAAACCATGGACAGAGAAGCATGGTGGGCTACAATTCATGGGACTGCAATGTCAGACATGACTGAGCAATTGAGCATGCATGCACAGACTATGAAATATATATATATATATATATATACACACACACAGTTAAAGATGAAAGGTAGAATATATTCAAATACAAAAATAAATAGCTTAACACTAGGAAAGCAAATTCAAATGATCATCAGACCCAAGAAAGGCAAATAAGTAAGTGCAATGGGCAAAGTAGATACTGAGCAACACTGAAACATGTTTGCTCAGAAAAACTACCCATGGATTGCTTCCATTTAGTAACAGAGGTCGAGGGTTCCCAGATCTTCAAATTTTCTAAACAGAAACAAGAATTTAGAGGCTTATTTAAAATGTCAATATTTTTCTAGTGTTGGAAATTAATGTAAACATTTTAAAACATGGGTAAATCAAACAGACACAACTTTGAGGCTTATGCATCTTGAGCTGCTATTTTAGATTATTAAATGGTAAAGAAAATATGTTAACACTTTATGAATCTTCAGATGTTTAGCATCTTGTAACATTTTTCTCATAAAAAGTGAGGCAATTATTACACCAACTTTATGATTTTATGGGGAAATGGAGGATCAAGAAAGCTAAAATTGTCTACACAGTCACATAAATAAGCAGACTTGGTTTCAAAACCAAGTTTCTGTTCAGCTCAGTCGTGTCCACATCTTTGTGACTCCATGGACTGCAGCATGCCAGGCTTCCCTGGCTATCACCAACTCCCAGAGCCTACTCAAACTGTCCATTGAGTCGGTGATGTCACCCAACCATCTCATCCTCTTCATCCCCTTCTCCTCCTGCCTTCAACCCTTCCTAGCATCAGGGTCTTTTCCAATGAGTCAACTCTTCTCATGAGGTGGCCAAAGTACTGGGGTTTCAGCTTCAACATCATTCCCTCTGAAGAAATCCCAGGGCTGATCTCCTTTAGGATGGACTGGTTGGATCTCCTTGCAGTCCAAGGGACTCTCAAGAGTCTTTTCCAACACCACAGTTCAAAAGCATCAATTCTTCAATGCTCAGCTTTCTTTATATTCAAACCCTCACATCCATATATGACTACTGGAAAAACCATAGCTTTGACTAGATGGACCTTTGTTGGCAAAATAATGTCTCTGCTTTTTAATATGCTGTCCAGGTTGGTCATAACTTGTCTCCCAAGGAGCAAGTTTTAATTTCATGGTTGCAGTCACCATCTGAAGTGATTTTGAAGCCCCCCAAAATAAAGTCTGTCACTGTTTCCACTGCTTCCCTATTTATTTCCCCGAAGTGATGGGACCAGACGCCATGATCTTAGTTTTCTGAATGTTGAGCTTTAAGCCAACTTTTTCACTCTCCTCTTTCACTTTCATCAAGAGGCTCTTTAGTTCTTCTTCGCTTTCTACCATAAGTGTGGTATCATCTGCATATCTGAGGTTATTTATATTTTTCCCAACAATCTTGACTCCAGTTTGTGCTTCATCCAGCCCAGCATTTCTCATGATGTACTCTACTCATGATGTACTTTAACATATAAGTTAAATAAGCAGGATGACAATATACAGCCTTGACGTCCTCCTTTTCCGATTTGGAACCAGTCTATTGTTCCTTGTCCAGTTCTAACTGTTGCTTCGTGACTTGCATACAGATTTCTCAGGAGTTTGTCCACCTCTAAAGTCCCTATCCTTTCTAATAGGCAATACTTTTTGATTAAAAAAAAAAGATGCATAAAAAAAGAGAACTTTATTTTAGACCCTGGAGGGTAGGAAAGATCTGGGTATCCAAAGGGGAGATATGAAATGGTTTTAGTTATAGGCAATATGTGAATACTAGAGGAAGGAATGAGCATGGTATTTTTTAGAGATAAACTTGGAACTGGACTGGTAGACATTTCATAGTTGGAACTAGGAAAAGTAGATTATATATAATACATAAATAACATTTAACATTTGACACAAAACAGAACATCAAAAGCTAGTTAACTTATTCTTTTCTATTCCTGCCAGTCTTCAGTGTCAAATAATGATCAACAACAACTTTTAATGTCATTACTATTTTAAAGTTGCATTTCTTAATTTCATCTAGAGATTACGCAGTCTCTCTATAAAGTGTCTGACAATGGTATCCCAAGAGGGTATGATCTGTCCCTAGCCAAAAGTTTAAGAACTGCCTTGATCACAATGAAACTAGTCTAGTTTCTAAAACAAATAATGTTAATTTCAAAACCACAAAAAGAAGACATTGATTCCTTTTAAATCAAATTATACTATCTTCCTTAAAATTACCTAAGCTTTGTGGGAAAATCTAATACAATATTCTCATGAGTAAAGTTATTTATCTCAGATCTAGCCTTGGAGAGATAGTCCAGTGTTATTAGAACTTTTGATATTCTTAAAAAAAAAAAAAACTGGAAAGCAGGGGTTTTTAAATGTAAAGTCTCAATTTTTAAAATCTTAGCCCAGTTAAGAAAATAACTTATAAGGTTAGAAAAATAAAAAACCAAAAGTCTGCAGACCCCCTAAAGGAAATTCAGAAATTAGCCATAGTTGGGTCAGAGCAGGGAAGATAAGGAATAATGCTCAAGCACTGCTGTAAGAAACTTTGTGTAGGAATGGCTTATGCAAAGATGAGGAGGAAAGAAACTGCTAATTACATTTGGGAAACAGAAAAATCACTTTTTAAGTTTCTTTAATACAATACTCTTTGCTCCCCTTACCCAATTTCCCATCAAAATGAAAAAAATATTGTAGCATCACTTAGATTTTAAGATATTTTAATAAACCAGCTCAAGCAGCATGTGGGTTTCAGGCAATTTTTCATTCATAAAAAGATTAGCTCTGTATTAATGCATTTAAAACAGAGAAAGAAAAAAGATATAGACATTATTCTAGAGCTTTAAAATACTTCATCATGAATACAAAAGCAAGACTCATACATATGATGTCTCCAAGAGACCCACTTTAAGCCTAGAAATACATACAGACTGAAAGTAAGGAAATGGAAAAAGATATTCAATTCAAATGAAAGTCAAAAGAAAGCTGGAGAAACAATACTCATATCAGACAAAACAGACTTTAAAATAAAGACTACTGTAAGAGACAAGAAAGGACATTACATTATGATCAAGGGATCAAACCAAGAAGAAGACATAACAATTATCAATATATATGGATCCAACATAGGAGCACATCAATATATAAGACAAATGCTAACAGCCATAAAAAGGGGCAGCGACATTTATATAAATGGAAAGAGAAACCAGACAGGAACTTAATAAGGAAATGCAAGCCTTAAATGATACATTAGATCAGATTCAGTACTTAATTGCTGTTTATAGGACATTCCATCTGAAAGCAGCAGAATACACCCTCTTCTCAAGTGCACACGGAACATTCTCCAGGACAAATCACATCTCCAGGGTAGGTCACAAATCAAGTCTTGGTAAATTTAAGAAAACTGAAATTGTATCAAGCATCTTTTCTGAACATAATGCTGAGGTTAGAAATCAATTATAGGGAAGAAAAATGTAAAAAACACAAGTACATGGAGACAAAACAATATGTTATTTAATGATCAATGGATCACTGAAGAAAACAAAGAGAAAAAAAAAAGTATCTAGATATGAATGACAACAAAAACATGACAACTGAAAACCTACGGGGCACAGTAAAAGCAGTTCTAAGAGGCAAGTTTACTGCAATACAATCTTACCTCAAGAAACAAGAAGAGCAAATAACCTATCCTTACACCTAAAGCAACTAAAGAAAGAATAACAACAAAAAAAATAGAAAGTTAGTTCAGTTCAGTTCAGTCGCTCAGTCGTGTCCAACTCTTTGCGACCCCACAAATCGCAGCACACCAGGCCTCCCTGTTCATCACCATCTCTCGGAGTTCACTCAGACTCACGTCCATCGAGTCCGTGATGCCATCCAGCCATCTCATCCTCGGTCATCCCCTTCTCCTCCTGCCCCCAATCCCTCCCAGCATCAGAGCCTTTTCCAATGAGTCAACTCTTCCCA